>VZTO01015666.1:9061-48978 GCA_013400615.1 Syrrhaptes paradoxus
ATTCTATTAATCTATGAAAATCATTATAGGTCTGTTCCTATTGAAATCACTGTGAAAACCTCCACCAGCATGATGAGAGAATTTTTGACAATACTGAATGACTACCCAATGCCTATACATTTTCTAGATTTATCTACATACACAGGTGAAAAATAGGGACACTTACTATCCTCAGCTGTAGTAAAAGTCACAGAAGAAAACAGATGAAAACAAATTCTGTGAGTGTTCTTCATGGAATTTCACTGCTTCGTTGTTTTTGAAACAATATACTTTGTTCTCACCTATTTAGATTAAACCATTAAAATCACCACCAAGCTTAGATAATCCTGATAAGGAAGAAAATAAGGCTATCTCAATCTTCTCAACTGACTTGCGGAAGCCTTTGCTGTTATCCCATAATGTCTTTGTTAGCGTGACTCAGTGGGAGCCATGACTGATCACTCAATTAACATTTCTTGTTCTTGCTGCTGCACTAGACATACAGTCCCAGATGTTCCATGAATAAAATAATTCTAGTGTCCCTGAGAGTGTCTATTTTTATTTGTCATTGCTCTTCCTGAATCTGTTATGCCTCATCCAGACTCCTTTAAAGCTGGTCTGTCCACTTTTTTTTTCTGAGTGGTTTCTGTACTGTCAGAGATCCAAGAACAGAGGATACAGCGCTTCAAATAGGGCCATGCGGAGGAAGGTACAACATCGCTGAACAGATTTGCAGTTAAGAGACTATTTGCTATTTACATTGTCATAGTGACCAAAGCCTAAGAATTGTTAAGCACTTCATTCCATTAGTTAATGCCTCATCCATTTTAGAATTTAGATCACTCCACCTGAAGAATGCAGGGCAAGCCAAGTGATAAATGTGCAAACTGTCCTCAAAGGTCCAGAGACTGAATGTAGTTTTTGTTCCTGTTCTCTGTTTTATGCTATGGTTTTTCTTTTGTAACAGGCAAACTGAAAATAAATGCAATGCAAACCCAGCTACAAGATCCTGAAGAAGACTGTCACTAAGTCATAAACTAAAGAATGTTCCGAATAAAACATTCTCATCAGAACAGATTAATGTCGTGCCATTAACTAACATAATTTTGTTCATGAGAAATGTTCCTCAGATTTCTGTGTCTGACGCCCTGTGAATTCTATAGAGGACTGTAATATCATATTACATAAATGTTGTCAATATGATGCCATAGGTTTTAATTGGCATGTTATTGTCTCTTTTCCAATTAATTTAAGAGAATAATAAACAAGGTAAGAGAGCAATAGCTAGAAAATTACATTACTGAATAATAAAAGTTCTAAGTGAGACAGAAAACAGAAATTCAAAATATATGAGATGTGAATAGTCAGGAATTTTGATTCTTAAGGATGAACATGAGAAGGAAAGAAAATAGAAGAACTTCTGACACCACAATGTAAATAGAAAGCTACTGAATGGAATTTGCTTTAACTGAATTTTAGAAGAAATTCTAATGTGGCCATTTACATGAGGAGAACTTGTTACTAGTGGTGTAAAGATCTCCTAAGTGGAAAAAAATAAAGTGCCTATATGATAAGCCTATAAGATAAGCTTTGCTGTTGTATTTGAGGAGGGGTGGGAAGTGTTAGAAAAGGCTTTCCACTTACAGAACTGTTTATTCTCATGTTAGGTTCACTAATTTAAATGTCACAGTTATAGGTTTATCTCTAGCTGTGTGAAAAGTGTAGTCACATACTTCAGTCAGGCCTTTCACTTAATATGCAGCTTGTTTCTATATAATGATTAACTCGGGTAAAACTTTAAATAGTTATCGATCATTCCATTACCTAAGCAGCTGATAGAGGAGAGGTTAAGTTTATGGAAAAGTAACGTTTTGCCTGGTTTTATCCTTTAGATTCTGTGCTCTGAATACTTGGACCCAAATCTACAAAGCATGTGTGAATTTGTTTAGGAGTGTAGTGTCCCTGAAGTCAAGGATATTATTTGCTTATTTAAAATCAAACATATATTTAGAGTTGTGATGAAGGTCACGTCTGATGAAGCACAATCAAGCTTCAATGAAGTTCACGTTAATCTTTATATTAATGTATAGTTCCTACACTAAGAGGTATTTTACTTTCACAAAGTAATTTTTGGAGAAAGAAATGTGACTATTTTTCTTAAGTGATTCTTGTTAGGTTGTCTCCTTTTAGATTTTCAGCTTTGATCAGATCTGTGTTTTAATGTGGTAGGTGGTGGCTGAAGAGCGACATACACCAAAAAATTATATTAAAAAAACTTAAAGACATTTATATATCCTGAAGCTGTGAGGTTCACTGACATAGTGTGAGAATATTCCCATTGCTGCAATAGTATTTATTCCCAAATTCTCCTCTATGTTTAATGAATAAGACTAGTTTTTATTTACTTACAAAATTTTCCATTGTCTTTTGCACCCAAACAGGGTGAAAAAGAGTCATAGTAGATGAAGTGTATCTCAACCTACCTTCAGTGTCACCAAAAAGAGATACATCATAAAGCAGACATCTAAGAATGTCTGCAAATTACTAGTTCCTTTCCACTCGTTATAATAGGAGAGATCATGACTTGCTCACATTCAATCACCCGTACCACAGGCATGTAGAGCTATACAGGATGAGTTCCATTCAGAATATCCCACAACCTTTCTACAGTGATTATTTGCTTAATTACAGGTAACAATGAAGGGGATAAAGCATCTCTCGGTGCTGTTGCTGCTATATTTGAGCCGATACAATTCGGTTCTTCTGCTAGCTCAAACAGCCAATGGGTCACTGCGTTGCCGAAGAAGAGAACAAGAACTCATTAAGATTTAATGTATGATATGTTTTTCTCTGAAAGCAGGGTTGCTAACATGCTATCCTTGTTCAGTGAAAGTTGTGAAATGACAATCTAGTTAAAATGAAATGAGAACATATTTTAATAGTTCCTTTTTACAATCAATATATACAAAACACTTTCTAAGCTAATAAAGTTGGTATACTGTAATCATGTTTCACATAGGAATAGGTACAACTGTAGATATCAAGATCCTCTGAAATTCCTATCCAGTAAAACTTGCTTCAGTGAGCAAAGATAAAACAGTGGGATACTGGGTTCACACTCTAATTTTAGTGATGTCCTTCTACACTACAGAAACAACATCTACAGCACACAAAGCAGCAGTATGGATAGGCAGATTTCAACTGAATGCCTCTTCCTACAAAGTGAACTTGGGAACTTCTTAAAAAAAGGTGCCTATAGCAATATCAATCTATAACTTCAGCATTTTGCCCCATTGCCATTAACCCCCTAAATTTTACACAGGTATCCAAGTGGGAGAATTGACTTAAAGAGATCCAATCTGTGTTCTATCCAAAAGCTTAATTAAAGTTTAACAATATAAAAAATATGCACGTATAATTGCTTCTACTTTCCATTGTTTAGTCTCTCTGCATGCTTTACATCAAGTCAGGACAGCAACGGAAGTACAGGATTGGTAAAAGTGATTGCTGTCTGTGATCCAGTCCAAAAAAGATTAGCAATCCTACAATTAAAATGAAATTAAAAAGTTTTCTAACAAGATTTTTGTTTAAATCAGTACTGATATTTCAGGTATGATAAAATCAGCATTGGATTATCTCCTGTACTGGAAAGGTTTGTGCAGAGAAAGGAAAAGACTCCTGACATCATAGCAATATTCTAGAATATAATGTGCAGTATTACAGTCTGCAGAATATCTGACATTATGCTTGCTCTACACAGACCTCGAATAATAGTTCACCTATTACTGAAGTCATTGCAATGAATGGACATTCTATCTGCATTATAATTTAGATTAATCAATTTCTCATTGCTTAATGGACTTGGAGGTTTTGAAAAATACTGTAAAGAAATTCTAACTGCATTTTATTAAGTACAATGTGAGTCACGCCAGCATATAGATATAGCAAAGTTACTGTTAAAATTGCCAGTTCTACTTTTATAGACACTTACATGATAACACACTGCAAACAGGTTTCCCTTTTGATTTCTAACTTTATACAACAAAGATAATTGTCTAAATATTATTTTCTTATATGAAATATGAAAAAAGCTAAAAAAGTTGTTATGTGTTGTTGCTGGGATTTTGTGTTTTTTTCCTCAGTTTAAGCCACTTAAAAAATCTTACAATGATTACACTAAATGAAAGAGAAAAAAATACAGAAAATTCAAGCAGCTTGTCTGTACTGAAAACTTGTGTTTACTTTCTCCTTCCTCTTGCCTACCGGTTGCATGTGCTTGTCTTTTAGGCAGTAAACCCTTTGGAGTAGGAACCGTGTTGTACTCTGTATTATGGAGCCTGGCACAATGCAACACCTACTTGATTTAACCTCCACCTGCTCCTATAGTATAAGTTGCAAGTAGTAGTGTCCAGGTGTAAGAAATAGTTGACTGAAGTCATTTGTATTTTACATACAGCTTTGGGAAAGACATACAGGTACACAGTTTGTGACACCTCACCATGGTATTTGGTGACACTTATTTCTCAGGCATCAATGCACACACTGTTAGGAATTTTTGAAAGGATCAAGAAGAATATGTGTACCAGATAGTCTGACTATGGATCAAGATCAATTATATTTCATGAAGCTGTTCCAGGTATAGTATGACAGGAACATGTTGTAATGCTGTCACCACCCCAGCTACAATATTTGCCCTTATAAGCACCAGCTATACATTTGATCTATAAAGTGATCTGAGTTTGGTCTTCCTTGCTTCTAAAGTCTTCTTGACTTCTACAGGAAACATTTAGATTTGCCTCCTTCTTATAGCCCTGAATTAGGGCTATACTAGCAAAAAGTTGTTTCTTCAATTGTGATGTTTTGAAATTGTCTTTTTTCTCGGTTCCCAACACTGCATAAAGCCTTTATCAATGAAGCATGTTCCACACCTCAATATGTCTGAGGTGCTGAAATGTTTTGCAGAATGAAAAGACTGTGAACTTGTATTTTTTTCCTTCCTCTTCTTTTTGGCCTGCAGAAGTTGACCTAGTGATCTAGTATGGGACACATTCTTTCAGCTATCAGATCTCCAAAAGTCCTAAGTTTTCTTGTATGAACCACTTCCAGATACGTGTGTCACCTGAGGTATCACTAGACCCAAAGGACTAAAACTTTTGGCACATGTCACACATTACAATAAATTTACAAAAGCTGTGCCATATTCTGTGCATAATTTTAAAGATGGTAGCAACATTTTCAACTCTGCGGTTTTGATCAAGAATTAACTCCATGTGCTCCAGTGATGTTTACTAACTGTATGCTGATCAACTAGTAGGCATTTATGATCAGATTTCTCTAGAATACTGATTTGCCACAGCATCTTCTAATGGAAATTTTAATAATTATCATGAATGCTCAAGAATGTTGGATGCATACCTAAATTACATTGGAATTAAAACAAACAGGGAGATTTGCATTTCTCTGTCTGGTCACACCCACAGAAACAGTAATTTATTCTCTAAAGCCATTAATAAAATACCCAAATCAAGGCAAAACAATGGTACCACCCTTGACATTAGCTGCCTATTTCTGGAAAGTAATCACAAGACTGCTCATTTAACTCATAACAAAGTCTAGGACAGGCATGATGATTGGCTTAAGGAAAACAGCAAAAGTGTGTGGCTCAATTGGGTGAATATATATGCAAAGTTAACGATGTGTGAAGCAACAGATAATCTTTATTATTTTACTACTAGATGTAAAGAAGCCATGTTGAATACCTTGATTATTCTCTTCTTTTCTCAAAAATTCCAAACTGCTTCCTCTCCATGGTAAGTTTCTGAAAGGCAGACCAAACGAGCAAAGGATAGCCTCCATTTAAACATGCCAACATTGTACTGCCAGCTGTGAATGCAATTATTTTCTATGATCAGTCTGTATGGACTCGTGACATCTTAACAGAAGAAATGAAAAAGCTGGACATGTTCTCCCTCTGTCTTCTTTCACACAACACCTACCAAATGACCTGATCAGAGTGATGAATTGGATGGAGCGTACTCCTGTCGGGTTTGCAGACAGCATCAAATTGAGAGGAGCTGCCTATATACTTGAGGGCATGGCTGCCATCCAGAGCATCCTGGAAGAGTGGGTTCAGAGTAGCCTTATGAAATTCAAGGATAAATGCAAATCCCTCCACCTCTTTTGTAAGGAAGAGACCCTTGCAACAATATGGACTGGGGCAGGGGACAGCTCTGCAGCAGAGGTCCTGGAGGTCCTGGCAGTCCTCAAGCTGAACATGAGACAGCAGACTGCCCTGGCAGGAAAGGTGCCCAACATCATTCCAGGCTTTTGTGGCATGGTTTGTTTATTAGGGAATTGCTTATCTCCCTGTACTCAGTGCTCACTGGGCTGTGTCTTGAGTACTGAGTATTGAGTACTGAGTACTCTGTCTGCTCAGTTTGTGCCTTCCAGTAGGGAAGACACCACATTCAGTACAGGGCCACCACATTGGTTGGTGACTACAGTGTTTGCCCTGTAAGGAGAGGCTGAGGAAGCTGGGCTTGTTCATCCTGGAGCAAGGAGGGCTTCAGGGGGAGTAAACAGCAGCCCTCCAGCACCTACAGGGAGGATGTCAAGAAGATGGAGCCAGGCCCAGCACAGCAGAACATGGGAGGAGAAGAGGTAACAAGCAGTAGCTGAAACAACAGAGGTATGACCAGACATAAGAAGAAACTGTTTCATGATGAGGACATGTCCAAGGAAGATATACAATGTCCATGGTTGTTGATTTTCATGATCAAATTGGCTAAAGCCCTGATTAATCTCTATGGCCTTGCAGGTCACTCTGCTCTGAGCAGGAGGCTGAACTAGAGACCTCCTGAGGTCCAGCCGGTACTGTCCTAGGAACAGTTTAACGAATGGGGTTTATGTGGCTGATAACAGTTTTCACCAAGGAAAAACTTAATGGACTTTGGGAGACAACCAGAGTATATATTTTTGGTGGTGTTTTTTTCCCCCACAAATCACACATTTGGGTTTAATTCCTATGGAAATCAGAAGTTTCCTGAGACAAAGGGAAATACTGTGTCTCAGAGCTTTGGCCCCAGCATGGAGATGAAAGGTATCAATGTCAACCCCCCCAAACTCAGGAGCTGGAAAGTGCTCCCAAGTCCAGAAGTTTAACACTAATATAGGAAGTAGAAAGGTGTGGGAAACAAGTTACTAAACTTGGCTAATAAGCTTAGTGCAGTGCAGCACAGTAGGAATTCAATTTTAATGATTAGTAGAGAGATGTGCAAGATGGACATACAGGATTTAGGGGGATAAGCCCTGTTGACATTGCAAATTGCACACCTATCTACAGCATAAACACATTTTAATTTTGAGCCATAACTGTACTTCCAGTGTATTCACTGAGTGTATATTACTTGATATTTAGATGTACTGTTAATTTTGAGTAATTCCTTTGCAGTATGATTTTGGTTTAGAGGAAGAAATGTTATTCCCTGTTTTTCTCCCTGTGGGGCAGAGAGTGGCGATTGATGTAAACCAGGAAATAGATTGTTTTGTCAACAAAATGCATTATAGTACAAGCAATTTTCTCATTATAACAGTTGGTTCATCTGGTTTTTACAGGTAAAGCTAATCCAGTAACCTATGCTATAGGTTATGAGCAACATAAACCCACAAACTTAAAGCCAGTGAATTTTTAATGTAAATTTGATTACATGGGCAATTTATTATCTATCATTTCTGCACAATGAATGGATTGCCTTACAGAATTGGCAGGACAGATTTTCAATAAGCGAAGATGTTGTTTATTAATGATGCCTGTGTATCTGCCTGAAACATACAAAGCAAATTTCTGGAAAGCTGAAAGGGAAAACTGGTTTTTTTTTGCAAATGCAGCAGCACTGAATTACAAAGAGAGACTGACTCAAATATATAGAGGACATAATCAGAGGAGTGTATCCTAGAACGTCATCAGCATTGGGTTGTGCATCATACATGGTGTAATTAAATTATGCCTGTAAGTAAGCAAAGCAATATCTAATAGGTTAGCAGAGACAATGTAATGACTGGCCTAACAATATTGGTGTAAACATGAAGGTAGGTCAAAATCGACTCAGAGGTGGCATGCCTCATGATGGTATTATTAACAGTCATTTACAAGTTTTGTTAGACTTCTTTCGAGAAGCTGCTCTTGAGCTTAAACAAAAATTTGAGTCTGAAGGAGAAATCTCTAGGTAAATGTATCATCTGTATTACACAAGTTGTCAGATTATTCAATTAGAATGGTCCCTTCTGGCCTGAAAATCTGCAACTTCAGAAATGCACTGTAATTATCATAGTGACTTGCTTGATGTGGATATCGTAATACAAGGCCAGGTTACATGTGAGGACGTAGATAGTTGGTGACCATAATGGTGTGTTACCTTCACAATTGCTGGGTCTGGAGATCACTCTGTTGGGGCGTAATAACAAATGAAAATTTGTGAGATGTTTCTAATCCACTCAGGTTCTTATCATTTGAACCTGCAGATGTGGTGCACGCCCACAATTTCTAATGAAGTCAGTAGGAGGTGCAGATCCTTAGCAGATATGAAAATCATGCTCATAAATGTTGGTAGATATCTATTTCCAGAGATAAAGTTAAATTACAATCCCATAATTAAATTAAGAATCCCATCCAAAGTCTGGTTTATGGTACATATAAAATTTAATGGAACATTAAGCAATAGGCCTATTTTATTTAGTGCTGCTGAGTATCTCATGTGAAGAATTTGTGATTTTGGAGGCATTTATAGCTAAGCAAATTACTAATACACTGTAGATAACATACAGACTTCAGACACTAGTTTGTTAAAATTTATTCTTGTAATGGCCTCATGCAGTGGGTTAAAAAGACAACCTTATATTTCACTGCAGGTTACCCACAGGTAAGGTGATCAGATGTACTTTTTCTTATGCTCAGATAGGAATACTCTGTCTCTTAGATCTTAATTACTGAAGTAAATGTACTGAGAGCTAATCAGATGAGAGTAGATAGGCAAATCTAATGCTCCTTCCCTGGGCATTGTTTTAGAAAATATCTGATATCTAGTGAAATATTTAAGCAGATTAATCAAATTAAACACGTGTTTAGCTGTGTCTAAATTGGAGCATCCTTTCTTCAAGGAGTTATTTTCAGTGGGTATGTTAAAATTATCATTGTTGTTTTATTTTAGTATTTGAAATAGGCAGTTTTGGAACACGATTTCTCATTTTTTGCAGTTTGACTAGAGTGTTATAAACTGTTGTTTTCCTCAGAGCTTATCAAGTAAACATGGCTCAACAAGAAATTAACTCATTTATTTATGGCAGTTTACAGTGTTTTCTTTGCACTGAAACTTAAATAATCCCTAATGGGTTTTACTGTCTGACTGTAACTTCTATTGTTTATTGCAGTTAGTAACTGCACTTTCTTCTTCATATCAACATGTTCTTCAAATTGACCTGTGGACTCCAGTTTTCCCAGTTGTAGCGCAGTGTAATACTTTTTTGACACTTACCAGGCAGTTGATGCAGGCATGGGGGTGGAGGGGAAGACTCAAAGAAGGAAAAGGTTCTGACTGATCAGAACATTTAAGCAGTTGCTTAAAGTTAATTCCCATTTTAAGTGGCTTATCCAGAAGTTATCAGCTTAAGTACATGATTCAAGATGAGCTTTTTCATGTGTGCTGAGCTGAATCAGTGCTTTGAGGGCTTGGAACTGAGTTTGTCAAGACACCGTATATGCATAGCTTAATGTATTTTTGCAATATACACTTAGTAAATGAGTTCAGGTGAACTGTAAGTAAATGATAGTCTATATTGCCATGCCAGATATGAAGAGATAAAACCATAAATAAGTCACAGAACAACGTTATGTTCCTGAAAGAGACTTGAATTTTTATAATGTGCTTCCGGAACTGCGACTCAGTTTCCTATAATGATGTAGTTAATTCCTCAGGTAAAGGGAGGACAAATATAATTGCTAAAGGAAATTATTTTAAGCACAAAATTGCAAGCTGATTTTTAGCTATGAAGTCTCTGGGACATTAATATTTTGGGAGCTGAAAGGCAGTTCTGAAAGGCCACCTTTCGGTAACAGTGTTTAAAACCTTTGTTTTTTATTGAATAACCATAATGCAAACCAAGGGATAGTTGTATCCTTTAGACTCAGTTCTCATACTGTAACAGATTCATGTAGCGTTGCTCTAATGAAGTCAGAGGATTTATTCTTCATTTACACAAGAGAAGGAGAGAAGAATTAAATCCTGCATTGTAACACCCCTGGAACCTTAAATTAAATATTTTCTTTTTATTGTTGAATGCTTAAGTGTGTTACCATTCATTCTCTTTCCTCTTCAGCATATAGTTCATCTGAGCATGATAGAAATGATCTTCCTCCAGGATTCCACCAAAGAGACCATCAATAGCAGGAGGCTGAAGAATTTTGCAAGCACAGAGAAGATGACAGAGTTGATAAACGTCACACACTTCCAAATAATATCAAATGGGTACTCTATTGTTTCACAGGTTGCTAATATCATGGTACAGTCTTCATCAGAAAGACATGAGAAACACTTATTGATTTTTCCTGCAGGACTGTAATTGCTGCTAGTCTGCTTTTTATATCCTGCAGGATGTTGTGGTAGCTATTTCACTGCACACCGCCCACTCATTTCAAATGACTTCTTCATTTGAGATGTGAACATTGTCAACTATATTCTTTCTTTTTTGTGTGTCTGTGATCTTTAATATGCAACATAAAGCAAACATATTTTAAATGGTAGTTTGAAAATAAACTTTGAGATATGTGCCAGATTAACCCATTATTTTTCTACTATTTTCCCTACCTTGCAACACAAGCAATCACATAATATTTTCTCACTGAAGAAATAGGTCAGCACTCACCTCTGCAAACTGGACACAACACTGTATTTATTTCAGACTAGATGGCTGGAAGTGATTTTACGTGGGGTGCTAATCTTCTGCTACATAATAGAATGTGAAAACCTGCACCAGACTGTGAACTTGTGTCTCCTTTAACAGGTGCCCCACTGAAATCTGTCACATTTAGTATCTCAAGGACATATTGTCAGCTTTGCTCAGGGAAAGCAATATCCTGCTCTGTGAGCTGTCCCCTTCATAACTGTAGAACTGCTATTGAATAAGCTATTACTGAACAGGAGTGAATGTGACAGAAGCTGAACATATATATCAGTGAGAAACCTTTATGTCCAATGATCATCATTTATTTCTCTTCAAAGAATTTTAAGAATAACACAAGGCTTCCTTTTCTGTTTTTTTCTGGGTATTAGTGTGTCAGGGTTCAAAACCAAATAGTAAGTGGTAACATAACCATTATAAAATGCTGATTGCAAAGAGCTTTCATTATATCTGGGCAAATCACTCCCCTTAACGCATCTTTCACAGGTAAAGGAAAGTTACAATTCCATAACCCAACTAATTCTTCCTATCTCAGACAATGCAACGAGTAACTGTGTTTATTATAGCTAGTATACATATTAATACATAAATAATGAATAATTTATATGTTATATACTTTTATATAAAAATATATATTACTATATATTATATACTTATATTCTTCTGTATTGCAATATATTCTGCACACACACACCCCCCTCGTAATATAGATATATTAGGTTTGAAGATCCAGCCTTTGTGTAGATACCTGTAGGATTAGATTTCAGTACTCTAATTTCACACTTCTTTCCACTGAGATGTTACAGCAGAATGGATAGGTAAAAAAACACTGTGACTTCAAGATGAAAAGTATCTTATTCTGTTCATTATCACTTCTTATAATACAGACAGCTATCTCTACAGAAAAGATTCACCAAAAATTCCTTAAAGGAGGATACCTGTTTGGAGGATAAGGGAAAAAAGTAGGAACAGGGGAAAATAAATTATGTCATATATATGTGATGCACTACTGCATGTGTTAAGACAGGATGAAAAAGTGGAAGAGAGTATCCACTTGAGAAATGAACCTAGGAATGACAAAGTGAAATGAGTGTTTGACAATAAACAAAGAACAGAGAGAGGAAGTGAATGAAGCATCAATGAAAATAATGCTAAGGCAAATGGATGCCCATTAGTGACTACGCTCACAGATGTAATCTCTCAAGATGACATTCTCCAGAGAAAGCTTTCCTCCAGTAATTACAGTCAGGCAGTTCTTAGCAGAACTGTTTGGACTAAAATATCCTTCTTTGTCAAGACCTTAGATTTGCCTGAGCTTGCTTTGTGTGGTAAAGCAGTCGTGGAAAGGACATGTGATGGACAGACTCCTTTTTATTTCCAAGATACAAAGTATTAGAGATCTGTGTGTTTCGTGTCTGAGAAGCACAAAGGGGACATGTATTAACAATGACATTACTGATGAATGCTCAAGCAGTGTGTGTCACTCACGCCAGTGTGAGAAAAGCAATAGACCAGGCCAAGAAAATGGGAAAAGTTTTGCCAAATTATTGGTTGGCTGGAGAGATCAATACCTGAGGAAGAGGAAATGACCAAGAAAACTACTTCTTAGCACGGAGCACAGATGCTTTGCCTGACATTTCTGAAGAATGTATTATCCTGAATGCTAATCCTGAACAACCTGTTTCAACGAAATGTCTTATATGTGCTTTGTAAACAATATACTCCCCTGAAAAGTAAGTCTTGGCAACACAGCAGGTGATGTATCAAGAAATTAATTCTTGACATGTTTCGGCCATAGGACTGATGATGTTGAGAAAATGGACGTGTAGTATTCCTAACTGTAGACTGCCAAGTTGTGTCCCAATGAAAAACTCTTACAAACATGCTCAGAAAGAATCAAAAGAAAAAACCAAAAAACTCATCATTATGAATGAAGACTATGTTGCACCAACATATCTTTTGAAACATTTCCTTTTTTATCTCTTACATATGGCACAGCCTGTAAAGCATGTCCTGGATATTCAGTTACCCCAGTGTTTTTCAAATGCAGGGACTAAATAGAAAGGCTGCAAAAGGAAATAAACTATTTTAAAAGAAAGTGAACCTCAAAACCTCATGAACTTCAATGAATGGATACTATCTCCAACCTAGATTTCATTTCTACAGTTCCTGTTCTTCCTTAGGAAAACTACCAGTGAATTTCTAAATTGTTTAATTAGGAAATGTTATGAAGAGGCAAATGACAGAATATAGTTTATTCATTTATAGATTGCTTTTAAAATATTTACATTTCCAAAATTCTATGGCACAAGAAGAGAAAAAGCAACATAGCTTTAAGAAAAAGCTTTTTTAAAAAACCCTTTTTAAAAGAAGGGTTTTTAAAAACAACATCCAGTGTGTCCAGATTTTCATTTGTATTTTATAGGTCAATCTCAAAGCTAAGCTGTACTAACCACAGTCTGCTTCAAGGAAATGTAGATTTTCTGCAAATGATGTGACCTTCTTCAGCTCCAGACTTACAAACTGTGATCTAACAACAATAATGATCTCTGGAAAGCAGAAAGTTGTTGATGCTGGATTCTTAAAAATTTCATATGCCCTTAGGCTTTGCCTTGAGGTAAGCCCTTGGGTGAGTTACAGTCACTAACAATCACTTCCTACTCTTCATACCTTCGTGGTCAAAGTCATATTTCACTGTTACATTTATCCATTTGTACATCTGATTGACAGGCCACAGATCTATATTTTTAATAAGATTCAAAATTTATTCTGCTTTCAGAGGTGAACTTTGAACTCTTTTTATGAACTTCAGTCCTGCAAATACTCACACATATGAATAGTCTTCATGCACGAGTGGTCCCATGGAACTGGAAAGGGACCACTTGGATGAATGAAGCTAATCACATGCATAAGTGTTTGTAGAACTGAGCTAATGTGAGCTACTGCTTCTAAGAGCAAGTATCCTTTGGTACACCTTCCACACAAAAAAAACCAGATTCTAATATTCCTTTATATTGTAAAGTTATTAACAAGGCAACTCAGAAAGATGCTTACTCCAGTCACATACCATATTGAATCAGAACTTTACTCTGCATTATAGTGCCTAGTGCTCTTGGGACTACTTAGAAAATATTTACCTGGCATATTACAGGCACAATGAAGCATAACCACCATGCTCTGAGCAGACATGAACTCACATCTTGTGGGTTTCATGCGAACTAAAATCTACATAACTGCTGACAGTGCAATGCTGTACTTCCTACTGAACCCTTCTGGGAGACAGAGGTCAGGACTGGTGCTGTATGAATGCAGTCTCACAGCTTTCGAATCAGGGATAGCCTGAGTCCAGCTGCCTTGGAGACCAATCACAAACATACGGTATAGATACAGCCCTAAGAGTACTATGGGGCACCTCTAGGCATTCTGCCAACACTACACCTGCAGCAAGTGCAACAGACCATCATGACTTTCCTTCTTGGCCTGCTGTGCCTCCTCCCCACACATTCCTATTTCATTGATACTCTAGGTAGGAATGCAGAGGCGAAGATTCAAGAGATATACCTATGAAGGGAATTCCCCTACCCAGGAAACTTTCACTTAGTGCCTCTCTATGACAGGTACTCTACACTGAAGTTTAAGCTGAAGTTTGACACATACTTCAGACTTGCTGAACACGAGAATTTTGTGGAGAAAGGTGAAATAAACTGTTCACGTTACTCTTCTGCTTAATTAGAAAATGATTGCTATCATGCATCAACAAATCAATATAATAAAAATATTGCATACTATTCCTGCCCTCATTCAACCAAAACAAGCTAATCTCAGCTAGCATTAGACACCTAAATACTAAAAATCAACTTCTGAGATACTCACAGAAGTTCATTTTGCAATGACAGGATACAAATAGGCCCCTTTAGAGTGTAATTCATTTAATCTTAAAATATTTAACTGTGATATATGTAATGATTCTTCATTGACTCTGAAGTGTCAATATGATTAGGCTGGTTAATGTTGTGTTTCCTAGCTACCTTTTAAAGACCTGAATTATGCCATGGTTTTAGGCTTTAATAACATACAGGGTTTTTAAGGTTAGAATGACCTGTTATGATCACTGACTTCCTCCACAGCACAGGGAGGATCAGATAAGTAATGTCAGATTGAATTCAAGAAGTTTGTTAATATGAAATAAGCAAAATATCAAGATCATACTCCTAAATATCTGGAGTTTTTCCTTTTGCCTTACTTATGTAAAGATATTTTTTATTTTATAGGCTAATACCAATAAATCCAAGGAACCTGATTGCCTTTAATCATAAATAGAAGAACAGGGAACAAGCAGGATTTTAACCAAAACCATCCATTTCATTGGCTGTCCACCTCACAACCTGAATTTCACATGCACAAGGCCCAGATAAGTCTAGCACTGAAAGGCAATCTTCCACATCTATCCTCTGCACTGGCCAGCAGGGATTGCTAAGTACAGAGCAGTCCTCTAATATAGTACAGGTACACTTCCCTTTTAGAAATTATGCCAAAGCCAGAAAAAAATCACAGGATATCATTCACTCAGCTCCTGTATAAACAGTGTGAAAAGGAGGTATAGGTTTCCAGCCTTGAGCCTTCTGGAACAGACTTTCTCAGCTGAGATGTCTGTATGGTGTCAGTCCCATGACAACACCGGTAACCTGCAGGGTGGTACATGCTTTAGACTATGCAAAAGGATGTAGGAGCCTATGATTTTTTCCTCGGTGAGCTGTTGACTTAGGACAGGCTTGCATTAAAATAGTGAAGGTGTGAAGAAAGTTTGTGCTTGAATATGGGGTTCAGCTTTCTCAATATAGCTCTACCTGGAGTGCTCAAGGCTGTCTGTATTCCCACAAAACATTTCAGATACTCTCTTTTCCTAAACATGAAACCTCTAGCAGCTGCTGTCACTGTTGAGGACCTCCTCAATAATACTAAGCAAGAGTATTAGCCAAGTATTTAAAGTATTCTTCATTTCCTCCCCCCTTAATTCTACATGTACTTTCAGAAACACTTCCAGATGGGCAGTCCTAAAAGAAAGCTTTGATCTGTAGACATGAGTGTGTAAAGGGGTAATGCAAGATTCTTTGCAAAGAAAGTGACCATGCTTGACAAGTCATAAGAACATATTGCCAAAAAGTGTGCTCCTTCAGCACAACTCTCTGCGTTTGAGCCGTTTTGTCACATGAATGTGTTTCTCCATGGACCTCTGCTGTGACCACCAGCTTCTTCCAGTAGGATCAGCTGATGGCCACAAACAGAGCCTTTGGGGCCCTTTGCTGCATTTTAGACACCATCTCATTTTATCAGACAGCCCCATCGTTACTTTACAGCCATACTTTCAGGACTTGCTTTTTCACTGTTGCTTGTAAGCAAAAATTTGATGGTCCTCAGCAGGACCAGATATGTCTTTAATATATATTAAAAAAAAAAACACCTGAGGTGAGTATTTTGCCAGCTCTAAATTACTATTCTAGGACACTGCTGTTGCCACATAGGATAAGAACAGAGATTAATGTTATTATTTCGTAAGACTGTTCATTTCACTATTTTCTAATAAATATACATATATATATTTAATACTAACTTCCCAGCTACAAGTTTATCGGTCTCTGTGCTTTTTTCTTTTTATTAATTTCATGGTTAATTTCACGTAACAAATATTTAATGTCTTTTAACTACTGTGGGATGGGTCCTTGACAAGGAGAGTCATTTCAACAACAATCCTGACCCCCTTGTGAAACAAGGTTTCTCTCAGTATGACGCAAATCTTAGCCTCTTCATCGACACTTGTAAAATAGTTGACTCATGCACCTGACTCTTCCCATACCTGTTCCTCATAAGATCACACGTTTCATTCTCCCAAATAAAGGTGAAGGTAAACCAAACCAAAGCAAAAGCCCTAACGTTTCAATAAGAAGACAGCCTGCAAAGAGCAGTGTGCAGCCTGGAGCTTTTCTGGTTTCTCTGAATTGCTGATTTGCTCTGTTCTCATTCCATTTACTTGAAGTGATTTTTCAAACTGGTAGCTTTGTGGAAGTATTGTTAGCACTCAGTCTAATTTCAAGAATTCTTCCTTAGAGAACCTATGTTTTTTGATGAAAATATTTCTGTCATCAATAATTGGCTCTTTTGCAATGGTATAACATGGTCTGGAATGCATTCAGGTTGCCCACGTGGTTATCAAGCCTGGGATCATTCAGCAGCCTTCCTCACAGAGAGTAAAAAAAATAATGTCAAAAAAGTCATCACTTTCCTAGGGGACCTGGGAGAATCTACCTACATGCAAGGTAATTCCTTCTTTCATTCCCAATAGTTTTCACTGTTCAGGCTAGCAGAATTCCCTCATGTAACCTCGGGTTGATTTCAGTATTTTATTTTCAGGGTGGAGCACTACCATGATTATTTTCTGTAAACTGCTGCAGAGTGGAATTGTGAAATAAAGGGTGAGAGAGCTCAGCTGTGTAATTCTGGCACAATGAGTAGTTTCAAGGGATAAGAACCTTTGTTATGATTTAGGGTGAGTCACTTTGGAAACTATCCCAATTTACACAGAAATCTTACCCCCCCCCATTATTCATTTTCTATTCACTGCCTGTTGAAGTTTAGGCTTCTACCTATAAGTGACATGCAAGACAGCTCAAGGAGCAGGGTCCTGCCTATAACCCCTTTTCCTTAAAAACAGGAAATATTAATTCCTCCATATTTCCTGGATATTTGAAATGGTGTAGGTTAATGAATGGATTTCCTAAAGATCTGAATCCTACTTTGAAGTCTAAACTGTTCTAGTGTAACCATGAAGTACTCCTGCACGTAGCAGATACTGTGCAGGAGAGCATGCCTTAAGAGATATCTACAAAGACTTACACAGGAAAAATTGTTGCACAAGTTTGGTTTTTAGGTGTTTTCACTTTTCATTTCCCCTAGTAAAAACCATATGAATTCCCACTACATACAGTTTGGGGCAGCTGCATACCACCCCAGTAACTTACCCTTGGCTTGTGGATAATCTCATAACAAAAACCTGACACGTGAACAGGTTGCCTGCAGCAGAAAGCAAGCAGAAGATGTTAAAGCCTGAAAAGAAATACCCATCTCTAGAAAAAAGCCTAGAGAAAAGCAAAGGAAGGTTTTATGGAACAACCATTGGTTGTTATTTTTGAGAAGCTGCACTGCAAAGAAAACTATGGAACACATATGCATATTATGGAGAATAATAGAAACATTCAAATTGCTCTTTGATCTAGTAGCTCTTTAAGGAAAAAAAAAAATACTTTGGGACAGAGTGTGCTGTCCCAATACACACCTGTGAGTAGTTGATCATTAGTTACAGCAGCTTCAACGCTATTATTTATGGCACCAGTGCAGCCAGGTACTTAAACTCTGTGTAACTTTAATACTAGGAGACATGAGTGTAGACGTCCTTGGCATTGTGGATTACACAATCTTTATTTCAAATATGTTATTAAACCGTATTTCATATTCTTAACATTTGCTTGCCAGTTACAGTCACTTTCCATCCTGACATTTTTTGCAAACAAATTTAACACTTCATTTTAAAGGAAGTCTTCTCAAAAGGGGTTCCTACACAAAAGCCACTGTAATCAAGATAAATAAATTATTATTATTATCAGTTTTCTCTGTCAGAGAAAATGTTCTACTTTAAGCAGCCTCTTTCTATTTTCACTTAGAATCACATCCTAATCAAGAGTGCTTACAGTTCAACACTTCACCTGATTGCATGCTCAGTATTTAAAACCAGATCTTCCACCTGCCAGCTTGTTTAGCTGAATGATTTGTTCATATTATTGCGCTGTTTGTACTTAATGTTTTGTGGGGAGTTTGCTGTTGATAACACAAACTTCATGTTATAATATATCACTGTCACCTTCAGAAACAATTTAAACGTATGTATGTGTGTGTGTGTGTATGTAGCCATGGGGAGGATTGCATTGTGCCCCTAGCCTGGTTATAGAACAATTAAACTCTGGAAAAAAAAATAATGATTGGATTAATTTACAGTAGCAGATGTCCAAATATTTTAGCTTGAAGTAGAGAAAATAGCTGGATTTCATTTAAAAGACCAAAACCACAGTCCCACCCCAACAAGCTACAGTTAAATGTAAATGTATAAACAAGTGTTTTCTAGTTACTGATATAACATTTTTCAGAATAGTTTAACTGGCCTGGGCTTTATATTATTTCATTGTGAATAGTGCATTTAAGTTTTTTTCAAAAGCATTTCCCTTTGTACAAGTTATTTTAAAAGCAGGTGTTTATGTTGTTGACAGCATATTTTCTTTGACTGACAAGTGAAAATTTTTTGGCAAAAATTTTTTTGGCAATGAACAAAAGTTCCACTTTGTGGTGAAGTAAACTTTCTCTATGCAAAAGTATGTAAAATCACTGTCTCTTTCAGAAAATCCTACAGATTTTGTTTGACTGCAGGCTGCAGCAGTTTCTAACAGTAGTGACTCTAATCTCTCAGGATCCCTAGGAAGACATTTCTTCCTTACAGAGATCTGAAGCCTGAATCTGTCTTACAGAAAGCAATCATGGCTACTTTCCATGTGATTCTCTTGGCTCTAATGCTCTGTTGATGTATTGCTACAAAGAAGAGGAGCTACAAACTTTATTCAGGCAATATGATATAGGAGTAACTATGATGAAAAGAACATGAAAATTAAAAGATAAAATAAAAAGCAATGAACAATTCAGACTGCTTTCTTTATAAGGCTGCCAGTCTTTGGCATCTTAAGCAGTTGCTGAAGAGAAGGTGCCATGATGTCTATTAGACCTGGCCACTGTAGAGTCTATTCAATTAGCCGTTGCAGTGTTTGTATACCTCCTGGCTTCATTTTGTTCCATGTTCCAGATTTCTTAGAGAGATATTTCCCATTATTTAGCACAGTGAGGTATATCTATGGTCCTTTGCAGTGATTCAATAAGAGGTTATCACAGACGGCCAGGCCACAAAGGCAATTGAGCAGAAAGTGGGCATTAAGCCTTTAACTGCAACTTGCACAAGTCACCATAGAAAACAAAATTCTCTGCTCCAAATGGAAGGCTTTGGAGTTTGGTATTTTTTCATATAACTGCACATTCTTATATGAAAAATGTCTGAATTTATAAACTGTCCTACCAAGATTTATAAAGAAGGAGAGAGAAAAAAATATGAGGTACTTCTAGGGCATTTAAAAAATGTTATTTGCTGACTATTTCTGTAATAACCACATTCAATTTGGACTCAGAAGAAAATCAGCAGGTCTTTGATCATGTGCTGCAATGCTTTTCTGAAATAATCATGTGCCTGGCTTTATATAATATTTTCATAGACCTGCATAGGAAAGCCTCATGTCCCATTTCACATCCCAGGTTGAGTGGTCAGAGTTCTTCACGGCCTCTTACATTGCTGACCAAAATCACATGTTTTCACATCTGAAAGCCTTTGATGGGCAAATCAGTTCACAGACCAGCCATTTCATGTCATCAGTGTAATCAGTATTGCATAATAAAGCGTAGTACAAATGTTAGACAAAAGGTTGTCCAAATATACAGAGCTTTAATGCACTGAAATGTTAACCTGACAGAAAGCATCAGAAGAAGGCATTACTATAGAGAAGGATAAGTGATAATCCACATGGAAGTGATCAATACAAAAAGAACATTAAGTGTACTGCTGCAAGAACTCTTAAGTGACTAAATGTCCAAGAGGCTTGCAGAGATTCCCAGAAGTTGTCTTTCAGACCCAAACTGACTGGATCATGTCATATAAGATGACAAATTAACACATACTCTATAAGTATCTGTGCTGTTCACACCAAAGAGCCCATGATTTTCAGGTGAATTATAATGTTTACATCTTCCTGCTAAGGGTTCGCACATTCTGTACCCGGTTTCATTTATTCTGACCTGGGAAATTCTGTGAACTGAGAGGAGAACAATTAAAGCATTAATTGCCAAATCACTTTAAGCTACCACTTAAAGCTGTTCCAGCGGTCAGGTCTACCAATGTGCCCTGGCAGTGGTGGAGGTTAACAGCATACCAGACTGTATCCACAGGAGTGTGGCCAATAGATGAAGGAAAATTATTATCCCACTTTACTTGGCACTTGTTAGACCACACCTGGATTCTTGCATCCAGTTTTAGGCCCCCAGAACAAGGATACTGATAAACTGGAGCGAGTTCAGCATAGGGACACCATGATGGCTGGGCTGGAGCACCTGGACTGTCAGGGGAGGCTGAGGGAGCTGGGCTTGTCCAACCCAGGGCAGGGTTGGCTTTCGTGGGACTGACCAGCAGCTCCCAATGCTCACAGTCATTGAGGAGGTGAAGCTAGACCTTGCAGAGTGAGGCATGGATGAGAGACAACAGGCACAGACCAAACCAAGGGAGGTTCCAGCTGTATATAAGGAAAGGATTTCCACTGTGAGGATAACTAAACATTGAAACAGGTTGTGCAGAAGAACCAAGGAATCTCCACCTTCGGTGGAGCTGGTAAAGTCCTGAGCAGTCTGATCTACATTCAGTGTTGACCCTGTCTGAAGTGAGAGTCCTCCAAAGTCCTTCCCAGCCTCAAGGACTCTGTCATTTGGCAGTTTGGATCAGACAGAGAATTCAGTGGGTTGAGTAAGAATGACAACACATACAGCAAGATGTATGAACAGAAACAGGCAGATTCAAAATATATTACTGCTATGAATTTTACTTTTATAGTCCTTTGTTTATCACAATTTTTATTCATTCTGGATGATTGGCCATAGCAAACACTTCAGTGCTAGTGCTAAGAGTTACCTCTCTTTAAGAGAGAGGTTTTGGGAGTTTAGGGGAGGAGGTTGTTTGTAGTAGGAGCCTAATGTTATTCAGAAATATTAATTTGCCAGGCTACCATGGATTTAAAGCTGTTCAGGTAATCCAGTGGAGCCACAGGGTAATATAGAATGAATTCTCTTAGTTTTGTTTTAAACGGATTAACAAAGACAGGATTAAAACCAGCAGCCTTGCGTAAAGATGGAAACAGTGTAGTCATATGTTATTTAAACTTTCAAGCAAAAGTTTTGGTGATACTTGATACAATCCAAGTTTTAAATTAATGTCTAGTATTCACTCTCTGTCTTTATTCTGCATGCCTATAAGATGTATTTTTTCTATCATTTATTTTTCCCTGGTGTATTTCTCACTAGTTTGTTCCTTTTTGGTTTGATTAGACTTCCTAGTCCATAGTTCTTAAGTCATCTGTATTTATAGAAGACCATCATTTTAAGCATTGTATCCTCTGTTTTTCAAGCTGTTAAATTCCTCCCCCACACCACCCCAAACGTAAAAAAAAAAAGTAAGGATTTGTTATTTTGTTCCAGAAATAATATTCAGTGGCTATGAACATAATGGGTAGGGTGACTCCATGGCTTCAGAGATGCTGAATCTAGATTACCTTAGAAATGACTGAAAAGCCCACCTTGCCTGGAAGAGGTGGTAAAATTCTTCAGTTTAACACATATGGTGCTTGTGCTGCACTTCTAGAACAAGCTATTTCACATCTGTTTGCTAGTTTTTTGATCCTAGTTAGGTGAAACCATAATGACTATTTAGTACCAAATACAAAAACTAGTTTAACTACAGTCCAAATTCTCTGGCCAGATCATGAAGCAACTAACGTAGTACTAATTGGCAATTAGAGTATATGTACACATCAAAACAAAGGTGCAATAAACATTGCCACCTTAGATGCAATGTCCAAATAAGATAAAATTAGAACTGACAGCACCATGGCACAAATACCTGCATGGGATACAAATCTGAGTGTATAACCATGAAACCCTGGTCTATGATTTTATAATATGATAAAATTCTGCACCTTCAGCCTAATCAGAAACCTGTGGCAACACCTCTCAGTTGTTGTTATCATATTCCAGCTATATTCAAGAAAGCACAGTCAGACTTTGGCTTGGATATGATAGCCATACCCTGTTTCAGTTTCAGTAGAGAAACAGTACTGAGTTTGTATAGTGGAAACTATTCTCACCTGCTGAGACTGGAATAGAGGTACACTGTCAAGAAGAACTGGAGGAGGGAAGCACTTGCACAATACTAGAAGCAGAAGAGTTGGAAAACTCACGGGACATTTTTGGCTTTAAATTTTTATAGTAGTGTAAGTATACGGTGTATGGTATATGCTACAACTCAGTTACGACTACACCATCTGGTAGACAAACCAACACTTTTTGTGAATACTGAATACAAAGAAAAGTAAGAGCAGTTACATCTTTGTTAGTTTTCTTTTTCTTACATGTAATGAAACAACAGAAGTTACAAAGTATTTAATTATGAAGGAAAACACACCCACAAGTCATTTTAAAGAGACCAAATAATATTTTGGGATATTACAGAGAAAGAAAGACCACCTCATGATTTTTCATACCAGTGATGCACAGAATATTCACTTGCAAAATCTTCTGCTACTGTGATTTGAGACTTGTGCAGAAGGAAGAGAATTTTAAAACCTGACAAGTTTTGTTGTTGGGTTTTTTTTTTCCTTATTCCCTGCAGTGAGTTTTATTGCCAGGTGAGCTCCTTTGTCAGGATCTCTCAGCCCCATTTGACAGGCTTCTACATGTTCCAGAACTTGAGAGACGCACCCAACATAACATCAGTGTTCCCATCACTGGTCATGTTGACACTGGCTTCCTCCCAAATCAAATGTGAATGTCTTTTTTTCCTCTTCTCTCTTTTTTTTTTTGAGTTTCTGTAAAAGAAATTAGTCAGTAGTGTACAAAAAAAGAAAAAAATACAAAACCCTCTAAACACTGGGTAAAAAATAAACAAACAAACAAACAAAAAAACCCAAACAAACGGAGAGGACAGGCTGAGAGAGTTTGAGTTGTTCAGCTTGGAAAAGAGAAAGCTCCAGGGAGACCCTATAGCAGCCTTCCAGTACTTAAAGGGGACCTACAGGAGAGATGGGGAGGGACTCTTCATCAGGGAGTGTAGCGATAGGATGAGGAGTAAAGGTTTTAAGCTGGAAGAGAGTAGATTTAGATTTGATATTAGAAAGAAATGTTTCACTGTGAGGGTGGTGAGACACTGGAACAGGTTGCCCGGGGAAGCTGTGGATGCCCCATCCCTGGAGGTGTTCAAGGCCAGGCTGGATGAGGCTTTGAGCAACCTGGGCTAGTGGAGGGTGTCCCTGCCCATGGCAGGGGGGTTGGACATAGATGATCTTTAAGGTCTTTCCAACCCAAACCATTCTATGTTTCTATGGTTCTAGAAAAACCACAGTTTAAAATAGAATGCAATATACATTATTCCCATCTTAAGTATTCAAAGTACCCAAAGGAATAAAAATCTAAAAGGAGTAAGTAGGTGACTCATCAGAAATAGTGCAATGTGGTTTTCAGAATAACAGTTTAAACCAAATAAAGGCATGTCATTCAAATCACAGATACTGATTAAATGTATTGGGGTTGCTCAGCAATGTCTTCTTATTGGCACCAATTCAGCAAATCACTACACATGACTAATTAGGAATACAAACATAGAAACAGGCTTTAAGCTTTAGAACAACCATATGGGTACTTACAGCATCTTACTAAATAAGGGCTTGGAGCCTTAGTTAGCAACTTTATTCATGTGGGGTTTTACACTCATTTTGCTGGAGATGTCATCGCATCAATCTCATGACTTTTTTTTTCTCATGTGTTCTTGTATTCCACATGGCAGAGTTTCCATTTCCCCCTATATGGGGGGAATTTGAGTGGAGAAGCCAGTCAAGATGCATTTGTTTCATTACTATATTTACATTTGACACATATAGAAACAGGCTATTTCTTTGCTTATGTAATTCAGTTACGTCTCACAGAGTTTGGTATCCCGGTAAAACAATGTGATGTGAATGCCTGCACTTTTATGAGTGCCTCGGTACCAAATTTAAGGCCTAGAAATGAGAGAAACAGTGTTGTACAGCAATAGACTTCTGACAAAAAAAAAAATACTCTGCATTAAAATGGCATCATATAGTTGTTTATTGTTTCTAAATGATTTCCAGATGGAATGTGCAAACCGGGAGATGTTTTTCCCTAACTGCCAAGTCTGCAAACACAATGTGGAAGAGTCAAGCAAGAGTTATATAACTAATTAAAAACAAATTAAATTAATCAAAACCATTAGGCACTCAATACCCATGCAGCTGCATAATCTTTTCAGTTTTACCTTTATCCTCTTCCCCTTGCTGTATCGGTTACACCCACCTCTTCTTTCTTGTCTGAAAATAAGCAGTTTGGGAAAGGAAATGCATCTTCACGTGTGCTGACACATTACCTGTCTTGGTCTAGATCGGGCACAATTGTAATGCAAATAAAAACATCAGTGGAAAAAAAGACAAATATAAACAAAGTACATAGGTAACATGCTACTTTTGTACATTATTCAAGGCAACTAATTAGAATCTTCTCAGTCACTCATTCAGTAGACAAATACTTTCCTTGTGGTTAGTCAATTTCTCTCCATGCAAAAAATGCCGTTTTAGGATGACCTAAGTTTACAACTTGAACAGGTGAGCAAAGATATTTTATTCAGCCAAGTAATCAGCTTCTGAAATCGGACACCTTCGAAACTGGGTGAGGTTTTTTAAGGAGCATTGGGAAACCTCATATTGCTTCAGAACTTTGAAGATTAGTTTTATTGCAATGAAAGCCAGAGGGTTTACAAGTGAACATTAAAAACAGACGATGTTTAATATAAAGAATAAATCTTGCAGACGCTGTACATAATTTCTACTTTGGGATTATTATTTAATGACATGATGGAATGAAAGACTTTGCTTTTATTTGTATGATATTCTCTCTTAGAACAGATGCTCAAGGCAAAATCCTGGCTTGCTACGCAAGGTGTGCCAAGTAGGGAAAAGAACACAGGCAGTCTCTTCCTTTTCCTCATGCACCTGTACAGGTCTGGGGCAGGATGGTGCCATGCGTACTGGGAGACTTCAGGAGCAGAGTGGAGAGGTGGCCCACAGTGCCTAAGTGAAATTAAAGATGCGGTTTATCGTACTGGTTTGCAGAAAAGGTTCCCTCCCTTCCCCCACGTATGCCTGTGGAAGTCTGCCTGAGGCCACGTCTACACCACACAGTAGAGTGCCATGATGGAAACCTCAAGCTGAGAGACCTCAACTAAATGCATACCAGACCCTGCCAGGTTTTGTGGGCCTGGAGACACTACAGGTACAATAGTTTATGCTGTATCCAGAGCATGAAGTATTGCCAGAAGACTTTCTCCAAATAAATGACTATCACATCATTTCTGCCATCACAAAGAAATGTCCATGCTAGCTCTAGAACTGGAAGTAGGGAGTTGGGGGACATGGAGCAAGGATACTTGATTTGGCTGCGTGCAAACTTGCAAATTGGAAAATGAAAACTCAATGGCTGGCAGCTGAGAGGGTCAGATTCAGCAGTAATTCCTTCTGGCTATGCAACTTCTGGACCCAAACTTGCCTTTGTGCAGCCAGCTTGGAAGTCTTTGCATGATATTCCCAAAAAACTTCAGGAAACTTTGGAAAGGATTGGGATACATTTGTGTCTGTACTGCCACCAGTGCTATTACATAGAAAGTTGCTGAAACCTAAGGCAACCTCAAAACCCTACTCCATCTAAACAGGCATCTGGGGCTGGCTTAGGCACTTCAGAGTCTCTTACCATGCCTCAGCTTAGGCACTGTAGCATATTTGTGTGAGGCTGGCTAAAATGGTGTGAAATATTTAGGAGACCTGGGGCCCTCCAGAGCAGTAATTGACACTGCTCTTATACTGGTCCTTGCACTGGTTACCTGAAACCGCCTGTGTTAAGGTGACTGAGCCATTCGCTATCTCTCTAAAGGTTGGGTATACAGCCCCCAGTCAAGGGAGAAAGACAGAGATGTCCATAAAGCAGTTCATCTTACTAAAAGGTGAGTTTCTAAAATAGATGAAAAAATAATTTTTGAGGTACCTATCTCTCTCCCTAGATAAAACAGGGAGTCCACATGGCTCCATATACAAAAATTTTAGATAACTGAAGTGTGTCAAGATGAATCTCATCATACTAATTTGTAAATCCCTGCTTTTCTTGATAAACTGGAGTAGGAACCTCAGCATTTCACCTTATTTCATTCTTGTTCTCTTTTTAATTCTCTTTCTTGAACACAAAGATAAGATTTAAAAAAATAATTTAGAGGTAATTTCAATTGTCAATTTAGTGGTATCAGTAACAGTGAACTAATATTAGTTTCATTAGAAAACTAAACCTTACTAGAGATTCTTTATTAGAAGAAAAAATTACAAGAGAAGGAAAGAATTGTTTAATATGTAAAGAACACCTTGACCATTATTCCAAGTACTTACCTCAGTGAACATGAAACTTAAAGTCTGGATTCATTATGAACAAAAAAATGGGCGTCTGTGAAGAACAAACACAATTATTTGACAGAAAGAGCAGCCTGAACTTCTGTTTTATTTACTTTTTTTTTCTGCAACACTTTTCTGTGCTATTTGACAGACATGAACATTAACCCTAATGTGATCACAATTACTTAAATGACTGTTGTGTCTGAGATACAACATAATTCCTGCTCTACCGCATTAGGTGAACTCAAATTCAGAAAACTTTCATATCAAGGTCTGAAAAACTGTAAAAAAGTAACTAAGTGAAAACTGAGGCTTATCTGTACAACAAAGCATAAAAAGTCATCAGGGATAATCAGGGATATTCTGAGAAGGTACAGAATCAGTAAAGAAGCACAAATAGCAGGGCTTCCTTACTCACTGCAACACCTGTAAGGAATGAAGGAAGATAAGGCTTATAGTTGCCAACAGATTTTGTAACTGAAAAGTCAGTGAAAAGCCTCATGGGGCTATTGGAGCAAGGCTGCTGTAAGACCTGTCGTACCTCTGATTCGGAAAGAAATTCTAGAGAAAGGAAATAGTTTCCCAGGTATGTAATTCACATCACTTTAATTTTCATGTTTGTGGGAAATACAGGGAAGACACAGAAAGGAGCATGAGTTCAAGCTGTTACGAACCAAGCTGGTAATAATTACTGAAATATAACCCCAATCATCATATTCAGGAGAAATACACTGAAAATCATGGCACTCCCACCTACAAAGCATATGTTTATGGATATTTGTATGTTTCATTTAAAACGAATACACCTTTTCCAAATTTTTTTCATCTATCACCTTACTTCATAGAATTACAACATGTCACAAATGAGGAACTACCTTCCTTATCTGTTCTTAATTTCTTCATCACAAAATGTCAGAAGTCTGCTCTTGTAATCAAATTTATTAAAAAAGAAAGAAAAACAGTAAAGAGCATAAGACAGTATTCATTTTCCTCTTCTTCCTTTTCTTTCTTTTTAATTGGGAGCAGGGGAAATCATTTCACAGAAAGAAATCACTTCATGTTTCTATGGCTATACAAGCATAGAACAGGTATGAGCAAAAAGACAATCCGTCCCTGTAAATCAAGCTAAGTAGATTTATTAACCCTATTTGGCTGGAACATTTCTCTTTCAGAGTTCAAAGCTTCCTTAACACTCAAGGCAATCAAGAAAAATGGGCTTGGCTGTGAGAAGCAAACTGAATATTACTCTAAAAGTGATGTTTGAGCAACAATAACATTTCCAAATGGGAAGTTTGAACTTATGGTGTGTTTACCCAGTTTCTGTTTGACAATTTCTATGTTAGCGAGTAGGAGCAAAATACCAAAGACAGAAAACTGATGTGGCAGTATTCCCTGCACGCCTCAGAGGAGAGATGAGCACTAAGCATAAGTATTTTTGCTGGCACCAGTGATGGATATCTAGCTAACATAACTCACTAAACTAAATCACAGCTGAAAATTGGACCATACTATTCCTTGTACAAAAAATACTGTTTCCTCTTTTAATTTTCTTTTTTTTTTTCTTTTGTGGAAATATTGTAAACATCACAATAGACCAAACAGTGACATGGGCTGGAAGATTATTACTCCCAATGCCCAGTGTCAGCATAAGAGGCAGTATAACTGGACAGTGATGTTTTCCTGATTATTGATATGTCACCATACATACACAATTTTTTAGACTTCCCATATGCTTCATCAAGTCCACATTGCAGCAATACAGTGATGCTTTTTCTAGAGAGAGGAAAAAAAAAATAAATCTGGGAAAATAGATCTTGTGCAGGAGCAGTGAGAGCAACAGATGGAAATGCCATCAAGGCCTATGACTTACTTCATGGATCTCCCCCCTGAACACATAACCTCTTTATGGAAATAGGACATAACCTCCTTATGGAAATAGAAAAAAATGGAATACAGCAGAAAATTCTCTGTACTCATGGAACTGAACTCCCAAATTTCAGCTATCAGTATATCTTTAGGATCTGCAAAGCAAACAACGTCACCTAAAATCAGGCTCATGGAATGATATTCATATATGGCCCATGGAAATATACTTGGTACTGTTTGTGATGGGTACAAAATGCAGTAGTTTATGAGTTTCTTCCCCTTCTTCTACCCCACACACTCTATTTACTCTATCGCTGCCCTACTGTGTCACCTGTATTATACAACAGATAGAAAAAAAAAAAAAGAAGCAGGAACAAAGAGTGTTTCAGCACATGCTGTGTTGTCTAACATTACGAAGTGAGCATTCTTCAGTGTAACTGAAAGAGTGTAATCTAATTAACATCTTTGGCTTCTAAAAATTTGAATATGACAAGTCTGTAAGAGCTCCACAATAATTTTCTTGCATGTACATTACAGCCGTTCCTTGGATATTTTTTCCCATATCAAATATCACTAACTTTCAAAGTCAAATTTTTGGTATCTCCCTCCACTACTAATTATTCCAGGAAACCACAAGTAGAGTTGTACAATTTTGATTTGCTGCTATGAAAATTAAACATTATAAAAAAATTACCAGCTTTTGCTGCACTAACTCGTGTCAACTCTGCCCATATTTGTATTTTTTGTTATCTGATAGAACTGTTGGTTTTATCCAAAGTCTCTTGAAGGCCCCAAGCCAGAGTTTAAAATGTCAATGAGAACATTTCCCCTGACCATGGGTAAGAATCTAGTTCTCCATACTGTTTTTTGCTGCTATTTGAGAAAGCTGACAGTGATTCTTCTCCTTTTAACCTTTTAACACCTCTCTGCTTTTCAACTATCATAGAAGAAAAAGAAAACCCAAAAATATATCAGGTTCCATACAATTAAACTATAGGGAAGAACTTTCATTTAAGCTTAAGGGAAAGCAATGGTTTTCCTCAATATCTTAAAAACAGTCATTGCCCAAACATCAACATATGGACCACCTAACTTATAAAACCTCTCATTTTTCATCTTATTAAAAAATCTCTTCCCTCAGAATGTAGTTGCCTAGGACCTGGTTTTGACAGATCATGTTGAATATATGTTTTTTCATATATAGCAGAAGAAAACTTGAAGATACTTACAATGTTCAACAAACTATAATATATAGAATATATTTATGTTATGGAACAATATTATAATATATAGACAGGTCTTTATGCGTATACCTTTACATGTATACATAGATGCATATATTGGCCTGAGTCTTTAAAACCAGAGTTGAGCTGGATACAGGCTGGCACCTCCTGTCAGGCAAATTACTTACCATGGCAAAGCAAGTCTCCTAGGACAGGACAAAGGACAGAAGCTATATGGAGCAGAAGGAATACTTATTTGGAAATCATGATGTGGAAATGGACTTGAAGCCCTCTTAGACCAATATATCTTCTGAAGGGCTACAGCATTCTGGCTTTATTTAAATGCAAACTTTTCACAGAGTAGTGAGTGGACAGATGGAGACATGCTCTGCCAGCGGCTGTGTTAGGCTCCTGCCCCTTCACCCCTGGCTGACTTGTCACCGGTTCCCGGCTCAGCCCAGATCTGGTGGAGCTGTTCTGTGAGTGCTTTGAGTGCTGCTCCAGTCCAACAGGCTGGGCTTGCAAACGGCTCATTTAGCATAAAAGCCAGGATACTCGCCTTGACCAAAGACCACTGTAGCCAACTCTCTTTAGCAAACTCCCTTTAGCATGGGCTACTGATACGTAAGAAACTGAACATTCCTGAAGGGATTGTTTCTGGGACAGCATCGTGGTTTCTAGCTGCCTGCACTTCTCAGGCTTCCTGCGCTGGTTATTGTAACCAAGCTGTGCTGTTTAACATTAACCCGTCCACCATAATAACCACTTTTCAAAACTGTTTATACCTCTGGTTTATACAATATTCTGCAACAGTATCATCAGTTAATCGGGGAGGGGGGTGGGTAGGGGAGATTGGGGGGGTGGTGTTTCCTCTTCTGTTTTGTTTTTGAGTTATTTAGTGAGGTTTTGCTCACTAAATACTGGTTAAAAAGGATTATAATCCATAGTAAATCCAGCAAGATTTCAAAAGTCCTGTTTGCTCTCTCATATTTGTTTGAATCCAAGTTTAGGCACTTAACTATAGCAGAAAGCATTTGATAGCCTATCCATACCGAAAACCTGTACCAGCAAACTTTACAAGCTTTCTGTTTATACCAATTTCCATATTGGAAATCACTTTCTATTTATACCACCTTCACAATTTGTCAGAGTTTGTACCTGAACGAAATACAATATAAAGTAAAGGACATTATTGTTGTTATATCTATGCCTCCATTATTCAGCCAGGATAGGGATGTTGCTTAGTATTGTGATTTTAAATGTGCCTAATTTACCTAGATACACTGGCAAAAATTTAGCATATACACCAGGCTTTGCTTTAGTTTCTTTCTTCTTTTTCTTCATTTAGCTCAAATTTCCTCTTAATTTACCTAAACCAAACTAAAATAAGCCTTATGTACTCAAAAAAAAAATTCTACAGGCTTAATTAAACTGTTTAAAAAAACCAAACACTAAGTTAAACAAGGATATGTCTTTGTAAAGTACACAGCAGAACATCCAAAAAAATAATTACAATAGGGATAACTTTGTAAAAATGTGCCATTAATACAATACAGAAGAACCACTGTGACACTGAGCTTTGAAGAAACATGGAGACTTAATTTCATAGGAGGCTGTTTGTTCTCATTAGCAGCTAAGCACATGAAAGAACTCTAAAAATTGTAGCACTGCAGTGAGTCAGATCTGGAGAGGTGCTAACATTAGATGTCAGGACTGCAGGCCATGTAGCCAGTGTACTGCTCACAGAAAGGTTCAGGGGACAGGACATGCCGAGGGGAAGGGCTGATGCTTGACAAACAGAACATCTCTCTTCTTGCATATATATTGGTGGTACCTTTTTGAACTAGTTTTTGAGAAGTTTACAAAGATATACCCTGTCAACCCATAGCATGCACACTATTATCTATTGAAAAGATTCATCTCCATTCCCACTGTTTCCTTCCTCAATGCTGTAACAGCTGTAACCACCGCCTGTATCACAGCCTGTTTCTGTAAGTTCGAATATAATTTAGCCAAAATGGGACTCTGACACTTCTTGGGATCATTAGTATAATACAAGAAAAGAACCTAATTTAATATTTATGAGACTCTTCCTTGCTATATTTGATAAATGTTATATTTTTTTTAATTAGATTTTGGAGCCTCAGTTTACAGCTTTAGTAAAATCTCTCCAACATCTTCCTGGAGGGTAACAGCCTTTTGACCTCTGTGAAAGACAAATGTGGAGAAAACAGTATTTCACCCAGAGAGCTCTGTCTATGACTGTAGACCAGAGGAGTATGTGAAGAGCTGTTTGACTCTAAGTATTTACAGAATTAGAGAAAAATTATAGTTTTGTATCTTAAAAGCTCTGCAGTATTGTAGATCTTCCTAATAATAAGCAGTTTGTTCTTATTTCTTGTTCTTCAAGAATGGTTGTTCAGACCTTTATCACAGACTGCTTCTTTCACATCTGTTCAGTGAAAGACAGGGCTTTTCAGGAGCATCAGAGATTTGGGAAGTCTCTATGAACATTAAGGATTATATTTTGATAGTATTGTTTACCTCTGTAATTAACAAAACACATTCAAAGTAAATATGTCCACTTTAGCCTTGCAAAATAAAGTACTTTTATGATTATTTCTTTACTCTCTAAGTTAGCTGAGATCTTTCCACGAGTTAATGACTTACTTTTTGCTATTACAGCAAATGAATTGCTTGCCCTTCAACTGCCTTGAAGTATACAAATAACAATTAGCTTGTGTTAGTCATTAGCGACTCACCGTTTCAGGCCTTTTGTGCTGCACTGAAATAGATATATTGTGAAACTATTATAAGCTTTGTATTCTTCCAATTTATGTTATTCTACAGAAACTGGAGATGACTTGTCATACCTCACCACCATGTCTATTTGGTAACTCTTGGCTTTCACAACTTAATGAAAAAAGAGAAAGAAAATTATTTGTTTCCAGTCATCAGAAATATGTGCTGTGTGCCCACAATATTAGGCATATATGCATTATGCAAAATACTTGTACCATAATTTATTTATGACCTTCAGAAGTGTTGATATAATAACATATATTCAGTGTCAACTACAAAACCGCGCAACTTCTGTTGGACATGCTTGATAAGGACACAATTATACCATTTGTACTAATATATGTTTGTATGAGTATAGAAGTGTTTTCCATGTATACAGAGCACGAGCCATGTCTGCAAAAATCTTACAAATAAGACTTCTGTCAGTGCACCGCTGCCAGCACTGGAGGGTTTGTAGGGCATATGTGCTTTGCTGCTCCCTGTGAATTAATGTCCTTGTCCTTCCCTGTCCCCTGTCCTCTGTTCAAGAGGTATTGAGGCACACAGTATGTCACAGGTCAGTATCAGAATGTTAAACATCTATATTTAAGTACACTGTAGGCTCCCAGACTGGTTCTCAGACCTTATATGAAATGTAGGGAAGGGAATTTCACTTCTTGCAGTTTCCTTTCTTCTGCCTCTGAAGTTTTTGAAGTACTTTTTCAACAGCCATAGCTGCTTTTGCCAGTTTGCAGGATCTCTGCTGTGCCTTTATTGTCAGGAACATGGAACTGGGTGATTAATACAAGACTTTTGTCCCTTTAATGGTTGGAGTGCATAGTTCTTCTGTATTTACAGAATACCAATGACATCCTATGGACCTGCAGTACTACAATAAAGATACATAAACTAAAGGAAAGAGCAATGAAAATCAGCACATGCCATAGGCATTCACAAACCAGTTACACATAGTGGTCCTGTTGACCCTGGTCAAGGAGATGAGGAAATGGGTTTATGCCATGGTGCACATCTGAATGAAATAGCTGCTATTGCAATTTTTTTAATTTGGTTTTTGAAAACCACTTTCCCCATTTACTTGGTTTATATACAGCTTTCAATTTTTTTTAAAAATTTTAGTTTAGGGATGTAGAATTGTAAGAAATCTCTCCACTCACGGAATCCGATCCTTGACTTTTGCAAACCATTTCATATGATCCTTGTCATAAATTAAACAAATTCAATAATTTCTCTGATTTCCAATCTCAGTCGCATTATACCCACTGTATACCTTTTTTTTTAAACTTTTATCTAGTTTGATATAATTATTATGAGTAAATATTGATCACACTGTTCTTAAGTGTAGGGGGGGTTTGGTTTGGTTTTGTTATTTGCTTCCTTTCTTCATTCCCTAAGTTTTATTTTACTTGTATTTGAAGAGATCAGCAGCCTTCCTATCTCAAAGTTAGTTTGATTAAGCTAAGTAAGTAGTTGACAATCTGCATTTCCTACTTTAGGGTAGACATAAAATCCCTTAATAATTCTCATAGCAAGCTCTAATATGAATATTTCATTCTTGAATATGTATAACAAAAGAGGCATACAGGTCACTGGAGCCTTATATAATTTCTGCCTCAAATGTAAATAATTATTTGCCTTCAGTTTGCAAAGGCAATTGCAGTTGTTCTTACAGCCTCGGTTCTAAATAGGCTGAGGGATAGTTTCTTCTTTGACCATGTTACTGACTCTTAGTTCTGTACAGACTATGACCTCATTAAGGTTTCTGTAACCCTTGCACTCTCCTTCCTTTTTTCTGTATATGGTGAACCTTCCAGTGACTGCTATTTCACCATATACTAGCTTTGTAATCGCTCTGTTCAAGACTTGTATTGCCTTTCTCAGCTGTAAATATTTACTAGTTTTGTATTCTGTGTGAGCGCCAGTTTGCTCCATTATGATTTATTTTATTTTGCTAGATCTAGTAAATATATCACAACTTCATAACGTTCTTCTGAAGAGCAAAACAATGAGCAACTGTATTTAAACTAATGCATTTTGACATGTATCAGCACTTACAAAAACATTGTTATTGAACCTCAATTATGTTCATTAAAAAGGCATAGCAACAACTTCTAGGGCTGATTATATGCCATTATATTTATAGTCATAGCACTTGTGCTTCTCTGCAGCCAAGCTTAATGCGGTAGGGATAGGAATGCAGGTGATTCTGGCATCTCATCAGGGGAAGCAAGGTGCTATGTAGTTGCATGTACTTCTGTATACTGATGTGCTCCTAGGATGAAAAGCATCTCACAGTTTTACATAGTACTGTTCTGAAATAGCCATTTGCATAACGTCATGAGGCCTTTCTGGATGTAGTCTTTCATTTCCTTTGTCTTCAGTTAAGCAATCCCTCTGATCTCCTTTCTCATTGCAAGCAGCCTCTTCAGACTGGAAAATCTATGAAAACTTGTTCTCCTTTGCATGTTCCTAATGACTGCTTTTGGCAATGTTGCATTTATGAAAAACACTTGAAACCAATTATTTATTTCTGTATTTATTTACATGCTTTTAGTGATTGTAAGGAAATAAAAAATAGTTCTGGACTCTCCAAATCCTTTCTAATAGAGCATGCAGCCTGTTAAGCTTGCTTCAAATCTTATGTTTGTTTAAGTTAACCAAAAGTTAGCTTTGGAGTGTCTAGTCTAAAGATTAGCATTAGACTCCTGTGAAAGTCTTTAGATACAAACAAGGAGAACTGGCCTGCTGGGCCTCCTGTAGGATAAAAATAGTAAACTGTTAAACTGATTGGAAGCAATGGTACTCATAAGTTATGCTCAGCTCAGTGATTAAACTCAGAAGGGCAGGAGACAGGGTGTTAACTACCCTTAAACATTTGTGGTACTCTTCCACCTAGGTTACTATGAGGAAATGAACTTCCCAAGGGGAAGAAAAATCATCAACCCTTCCTAAGAAGGTATGAGAAAAGTATGGGGAACATTGTCTATAAATTTTTATCAATAATGTTGCTGAGGTCAGACAAGACACTTGCTGTACTAGGGAATAAAAAAGAAATAAGGTTAAAAAAAATAGCAAGAAAGATTTGTTACCTGAACCTGATTCTGAGAGTGGAAGAAAAGTGCAATAACCTGGGCAAATACCTTTTCTTAGTTCTGTCTAAACTAAGCAGGACATGCTTTGTTTTTGAATGTGCTGATCAACTACGATAACTAAAGTACCAATTTTTATAATTTTTACAGCACATGGAAAGAAATGTTTGCAGAGGGAGGAAGTATTTTTGCTAATATCACTCCAGCCAATATGGTTAAAGAAACTAGAGAAGCTTTTGGACTCAAGGGTCCTTTTATGATTTCTGAAGGTTTTCTGAGCCAAAAGCTTGTATGTTTTTGAAGCAATATCCATTAGTTTAATAAAAGATATTATCTCTTCATAAAAGATATATTTGGTGGCAATTTCAAAACAACAATTTCAAGGCTACAACCCTTCTGCTATAACTTGTCTATGAACATACTTTTGAAAATCTAGCAATATCAGTGGTTCATTGTAAGGTAAAATTTTAACTGTCTTATTTTTATGCTTAAACATTGGATTTATTATTTCTTCATGAATGCTTATCAAGAATTGATTTTTTTTACTATGCTTCTGTTTTAAGTTAGTAGAAAAAATCAGTCTTACTGCCAAGAAAAGATGGAAACTAAATTATTCTAATATCCTCTTATTTATATTTTCAAAAAGTATCACCTTTTTTTTTCAAAATATATCACCTTAATTAGAAATTAATGTTTGGACAGAATATTGAAATGAAGTTAGAGAAACAAAAAAAGGGGATGTTTTGGATTCTTCCAGGGAAAAAAAAGCAACAAACCACTGAGCTCCTCCAAACAAAAAACCAACCATGGTTCTGCGTTAATACAATTTCCGTTTTTGGGCTCCATTGCACGATTTTTCAAGGTTTTGTAGCTGACGTTTCCTGCTTGTCTGTGTAATCTACATTCATGCATGCATCTACCTCCTCAACTAGCTTCTCTTTCATATTTCTCACTCTGGATCTAACCACGTATCCATTTTGAAGAAAGAAGAGGATTTAGCAGGAAAGATTAAGCCTTAGATATAAAAGGTATATGGTAGTCGGGTATTTTTTTATTTTCACTTTACTTCTCCAAGAAATTTTCAGAATCTCTTCAAAGAATTTATAGCACAGTTCCTTCCTCCCCACCATGTCCTAGTAAGTGACCACAGTCCTACCATCATTACCGTCTCAGAAGATCTAGGGCTTCTCTCCTTCCCTTGCACAACAACCCTGTGCATTGGGAAATTAAATCTTTCTGCTCATCAAGGTTGTGGGCGTGCAACTGTGAGCAGATAGAAATTATACCCTTATCCAAATGTTACTATCTATGGCTTAAAGAAATGTAGAAAACAATGCTTGATGTTGCACCTTTTTGTTCTTTACTAGAGAGGGTGAGGCATCTGTGTACAGCTTCTGACAGCCAGAAGTCATGAAAGATATTCCAACCAGAATAGCTGCAGAGCTGCCCTACTACCTGATCATGGGAAGGGAAAATTTTGGAGGGTTTCAATAGACTTAACAAACTTGGACTGTTCAGTTTGGGAAAACTGCAGGTGTTACTGTGTTATATAAATACAGCAAGGTAAATTTTATGAGTGGAAAGAACTTTCTGAACTACAAGATAATGTTACTACAAAAACAAAAGAGATAAATGGGAAAATGAATTCAAGATCCTGAATGACCTGAGACAAAGTTCCTATCCTTCCGTCAGAGATTCTTGAACAGCTTCCCAGTAGGTATTATTTTGGTGCACCTAAAGCCTTTAAAATAGAGCATGTTTTTCTTCTTACAGAATTTACAACACCCAGCTGTTCAAGTTGTCAAGAGATGATATTCAATGACTCCAAAAGGGATTTTTCAGAGAGTGTATAGAATTAAACTAATTTTTCTGCAGTACAGCAAAATGTAAATATCTACATTAACTAGATTAACTATCTAGATTAACTCAGATATCTAGACTCTACCTCAAATTAATATAAAAAGATGGGAGATTTTAGAGGGTGATTCATCCCATCCTAAACTGTGTGTCTATTACAGGAATTATTTTTCTCTAGGGGTACTTACAATTTCCCAGTGACTATAGGGTACACCTAGAGATTAGTTTAAATCATCTGGCTTTAAATGGCTAAAGTTACATGTGGTGAATGTTGTCTTTTCTGTCACATTAGTATATCAGCAAAGGTTTCACCAAGTCAGAGTTTTGTAGTCCATTTGTATGTTTGAATCTCACTTACTATTGGTGTTATCTTTAAATATATCTTACAAATGCTCCTCATAATATGCTAAAGAATTGAGTGAGGAAAACAAAACAGAGATCTGTGTTTTCATAAAACTGTTTGTTCTGTGTATTAGAACAACCAGAAATCAGCACGTACCCTCTTGTGTGGAAAAAAATAAAAATTTTCCAAAAAAATTACTAAATTACACATTCCGCAGGAAAGCTACCAGAATTTCTGAGCTTCCAAGAAACCAAGACACTTGCTCCACGTATCCATCTGTTAAGTAAAGATGTTGGGCATCAAGAGTGAGGACTGACTAGATCAAAATGCATTCTTCTTCCATTGATCAGAGTTCCCAGTAGAAAAGAAGCATCTTGCACTGCTTGTTGGTATAACTAAGACATAGAAAGAACGCAAGGTAATACAAGACGTTTGTCAGTGTAGTCTAAAGATCACATTCATCTGGGCCTATGAACTTATAGCAATATCAGCTTTGATAAATGTGGATTGTGATGAGGATGCAGATGTCTTTCTTCCCTGTAATCTGTAGGTACCTAAATAACTCAGTGATTTTGGCAGGAATGATGCACCACGTCCCTCTCTCACTGGATGTATAGGAGAAATCTTCACCATGTGGAAAACATCTCCATAGCATCTCAAAGGACATTCTCACAGAAAATTCCACTCAGTTCCACACATTTCCTCATAAGACAGACTGACTGGTCTCAATGTTTACAAAATCATTTTTCATGTATTTGTAAAACGAATGTGTGAATACTATTTCACTGCAGCTAGGACAGATGTAGGGCAAAGTTCGTAAGTAGAATAACAAGTGTTATACTTCATTAGATCAACAAGTACAGATGAAAAATTTTGACAAGGTTTCAGACACAATTCATACTTCAAACTGAGAAAAAGGACCTGAACAAAGATTTACGTAACCAAAGCTTTGCTTTTCTTTTTTTTTCCTCTGTTGTGCTTATACAAGATGTTACTGCTATTTACAAACCTTTCTGTGTTTTGTCTTTGAGGGAGACAACTTGTGTAAGTACTTCATAATGAAAACCTACTCTTAATCAGTTCATCCAGAGAGAAAATAATAATAATTTACATCACGTATTGCTTCTACAAAGTTAAGTGCAGTTTAAAGAAATGAATCTTAGGCATTTTGTCAATATCTTTATGATCACCACTCTTCACTCTTCTTCTCAGAAACTAAACAGAAAAAATAAATTACCTATTAGTGTCCTTGTAGATAAATAGAACATTTCATAGAATCATAGAATGGTTTGGGTTGGAAAGGACCTTAAAGATCATTTCGTCCCTACCCCCCTGCCATGGGCAGGGACACCATCCACTAGCCCAGGTTGCTCAAAGCCTCATCCAGCCTGGCCTTGGACACCTCCAG
>VZTO01015666.1:49028-73520 GCA_013400615.1 Syrrhaptes paradoxus
GTCTTTTTTATGTTGGGGGCCCCACATCTGAACACAGTACTGCAGGTGGGGTCTCACGAGAGCAGAGTAGAGGGGGAGAATCACCTCCCTTGACCTGCTGCTAATGCTTCTCTTGATGCAGCCCAGGACACGGTTGGCTTTCTGGGCTGCAAGCGCACACTGCCGGCTCATGTTGAGCTTCTCATCAACCAATACCCCACAATGCTCTATGTGTCCTACAGCATTTGTCTCAGAAACCATGACATCCCACCTTGAGTGGGCATTTCCTTTACAGTGTGTGGGAACTCACAGCTTTCCCCTCTAGCACACAGCAGCATGTCCAGAAATTGTCCACAAGGAAAACATCCTTCATCATCTACTACAGTGATCTGCAACAGTTAAAGATTTTGCCACCTATGCCTGACATAAAATAGTGCATTTATGTGTGTAGCTCTCTTATTGACTTATGAAGTGCATTCTTTTACTTTTTACATTCACACAGACAAAGAAACATTTTGTTAATTGCTTCTGTTTTAATCAGACTGTCTTACTAAGGAGAACCAAATAGCAAACTATTGCCCTTCTATTAGCATCACTCAATGTAGCATAAATACGGTTTTCTTGCATGATACAGCAAAAGTTCAGGGTTATACAGGATCTCTTCCTCCTTTCTCCCAGTATGACAGATGTCAGAAACTAATTGTCATCCAAGTCTTATCAAAAACCAGTTATTTGGTCTTTCTTTGAGTAGTTGTCTTTAGATAGAACTTGGCTTTGGGTTTATAATTTTTTGTGATAAAAGAGTGGAAACCTGTAGAGAATTAAATACATCAATATTTTCAAGGGACTATGTACAGAAAATCCTTTAGACATATCTTCAAGCTGGGAAGTTAATTTTCTGCTGCGAAATCTTACTGGTTTTGGAAAATACCTTTGCCATTTCAAAAGAATTAACATATTTACAGCTTGTGCTTTTATTACTACCAAAATTGTTTAAATGTAAGTATATGAGAAAATTTTCATCATGCAGACACTTGTAATTTTCCTGAAGAGCTAATATCTTGCCATTTTGTACAATAAAAAGGAAAAGTGGAGAAAGAACAGGATGAGCTAGCCCTGTTCAAGTTCCAAAGGCACACAGGAACAGAAAATGTAGAAGATCAACTAATTATCATTCTATATAGATAACTTTCATGTTATGTCACCACACTTCAAAGTAATAAATCACCAAAGCATATTATGTCAGAACTTGAAAACTATAATACATTGCTGTTGATACACTAGACCCCTAAGGCAATATCACAATCTGCACTTCATAGCACAGACATTTACTCTGCAATAAAGCAGGAATAGCGAGGGCTCACAAGGCCTCATGCTCTTTGCCTTCCTGGAGTTTGGCAGGCTGTTCATCCACCTGACACAAATAATTCCAACAATTAGACAATATAACAGCAGAAACATATGAATTTTTTTTCTGCGCACCACTTTATCATATGTTGCTTGAAAGTATTTGAGGGCTGGGGAATGGTTGAACTGAAAGTTCAGTTCATGATTATTTACAGTACAACATACATTAGTCTAAATGGATTCTATGAACAGTTTTGCCATCTGTTGTTTAAAAAAAAGCAGAAAGAAGGAAGAGAAAAATGAGCTTCATTTGCTTCAGACAGCTACGGGGTGGTCAAGCTAGAATACTTGGCACAGAAAATGTTTAGAATTGAAAAAAAGTTTATATATGGGCTCTGCTCACAGCTTATTTAGCTCATCTGTAGCTGCCTTCTCTACAGATTGTAGCAAAGCTCCCAAGCACTACAATATATGTCTGCAGTCCTCCTTTGGGCTCACTGTGGCTAGTCCTGGCTACCAACAGAGGGGTGGAGGCTGCCCTGGCCCCTCCATGGCTGGGACACAGTCTGGGGCAGTAGTTTCTGTAAGCAAGGCTTCCCCTGCAGACAGTCTGCCAGAGCTCACCCGGCTGCCAAGGAGGCAGTAATCTCTCCCAGTAAAAACAACAGCAGGGAGCTGGACTCCTTCATGCTAAGTGGAAATCAAGTTCTCGAGAGTCAAAGTCTCTATTTTGCATCACAGGGTTACAATCTGTCAGGATTGGACAGCATTTGGATTTTCAACCGGAGTGGTTTATTAGGACCAATGCACTAGCAGAAGGTGAGCTGTAGCTGCCACTGTTATCAAAAGCACTTATGGCTGTGTCTGCGGAGGGGACACCTAGCAGGCAGCACTGCTGGGGAGGTTTCAGTGGTGACAGAACCCTCCGCACCAACACCGCAAGGAGATTTGGCCTTATCAGTGCTGATAAGACGTCATTTGCATTTGTACTGGAAGAAAGCACAGGACTGGAAGACACAGTACAACCAGGATGGATGTTTTAGACAGGAAATAGCTTCCTGTGGACTCCTGTCTGAAGCAAGATGTTTTGAAACCATCATGTGAAAGGCTTTTTACAACTGGATTTTCATGGATTTTCAGAGATATTTGTGTTGGTGAGGCATATCCTACACCTGAGGAAAACCAATGCTGTATATCTTCCCCTGTACTTTATTATTATTATGCTATCAAGAGACTACAGTGAGGATTCAATATCTTATAAAAATTTGCTAGAATACACAAAACGCAAACCTTCTTGCAAAGTTAATAAAAAGCTCTCTCACTACCTTTAAATTTACCTGGCTTTCAACTAACTTAGAAGTGCAAAAAAAATCGAACATTCAGTGAAATATAATGTGTTTGAGACACTTCCTGAAGACTTTGCTCACATAAATCATCACACTCTTCCTTACAGACATTTTTCCTCAGGTTACAGGGACAATAAAGACAATAGTCTTCATTTATCAAATGATTCAAGTATAATGTAATAACTTTTATTACTACAAGTTTAAAGTTTTCCTCATATTATTTTACAGACCTAAGAAATCAAGATACTGATAAAAAATAGCAAATTATTTGAAACTTTGACCAAATATTGATCTGTTGCCAGGTAGAGTCTTTTTAGAGACGAAAACTGAGTTTATTAACTTCCTACCACAAACCTTTTCCCTCCCTTCCCCCCCTCCTTTTTTTATTCACTTACTGACCTGCTTGGGTATGGTCTGGACCGAAAATAAAATCAAATTATATGTGGAAATACAGGTCAACATTTCTATCTCAATTTTTGCAGAAGAATTCTTATGCTTAATGCAGATGAGATTTAGCAAAGTCTCTCCATATCTAGGCTGAAATGAACTGTCAAACTTACCAAGGTTTGACAAACACTAGTAATCCTGGGCAACAAAGGTAGAAGAGATTGAGTGAGCTTCAAATGTCTACAGAGACCTGCTTTCACTACTATTGACCTGGGAAGCTAGTTCATGATAGCATAGGTCCCCCCCCCCCTCATCCCTACTGAGGTACATCTATACCTGCTGTGTGGATAGTAAAGGATGCATTTGTGTGAAAACCATACAAATGTGGTGCAAACCATGCCTAGATTAAAGAAAAACAGTTTGGTGTAATTGTCTTGTAATGTCTTGTAACATTGACTTGGATGGAGCTACACTTATTTACGCCATGAAATGGTCTTTGTTCACAATATTTTGTTCTGGAGACTGAACCATTCCACAGAAGTGCTAAACAGAAACCCTGCAAGAGATTACCAGTGCAAATAGCAAAGTGCAAATGGCTTTCCAGGTATGTTCAGGCTTTGGAGTAAGGCTGTGAGGCAAGAAAGCAGAGGTATTGACTCATTTCCCTTTTGCCCCTCTATGGCATAAACCATGAGTTTAGTCTCAGACAGGGCCTTCAAGTGAAATCAACCCTCATATAAGACAAGGAATCTGAAGGCAATGAGTTAGACACTTTTTATTATGTAGACTGAACCACTAAATTAAATCAGTCTTGTATTTTTATGTTGCGTTACTGTGACATATTATTGTGCAATTAATGACTTAAAATTCTCATCCAACATGAAGAACTGCTTGAACCTGGAGTAAAAAATGTGTCTCAAACCCATCAGGGCAGGGGAGTTTCTCATTGTACCTGTATGTTGGATAAGATCTATAACTATGTAAGGTGTTCCATACAGTTTTAAAGACTTATTTATTTTAAGTATTCCATTCTTCTTTTCATAAATCATTTCTGCACAACTTCAGCCTTTTTTACACCCTTTTGACAGTTTAAGTAAGACTTGAGGACTTCCCTTCAAATGGTAAATCTTTGCTGAAAAAGCCATTGAATAGTTAGGAGATACACAGCACTTTGTTTTTCAGCTGTTGTAAATAGTCATTACTCCTTTACAGTCATTTCAAGTATCTGGTGTTGAATGAACTCAAATATTTGCCCTAACTTCAAAAAAATTAATATAGTGTGGCTTTGTTTAAAAACGTGCTGTTCTTGTGAAGTTATATATGCCTCTACCAAAAAGAGAAAAATTTAAACATCTGGCATATTTTTCCCATTTTCCTGCATCTTGTCTAAGAAGATGAATTCCTCAAATCATCGTGTAACTTATGTAACATTTATTACACATAATCATTACCCACAGCAATGGGTGCAACACATGTCTTACACTTTGGATGAGGGGTCTGCCAATTGCATACATGATGTCAGTACACATGCCAGCTCTGAACTTGAACTGAGGTCTCCAACATATGTTTTACATTTCCGAGTCAGATTGAGGATTGTGTCGTTGGATGTTCTATTTTTCGCTTTCCAACTGGAGCAGACAGTCATGGGGTAAGAGAAGAGATGCCTTAGAATACTGTTATCCTCTAACTGTTGCTGTCTAGAGAGTGATTGTTTTTAAAACACATCTTTTTCAGACTTTCATCTAGTTTTAGAGTTCATACACGTTACAGGGCATTCACATTCTTCTGGAGATTTTTCTATTGCCTGGTATTTGTTGGAGCATGACAATGTGCCCTCCTCCACCACTCTGCTTTTGTGAGACCCCACCTGCAGTACTGCATTCGGCTCTTGGGTCTTCAATATAAGAAGGACATGGACTTGTTGGAGCAAGTTCAGAGGAAGACCACAAAAGAGATGAGAGGGCTGGAGCACCTCCCCTACAAGGACAGGCTGAGAGAGTTGGGGTTGTTCAGCCTGGAGAAGAGAAGGCTCTGAGGAGACTTAATAGCAGCCTTCCAGTACCTGAAGGGGGCTACAGGAGAGATGGGGAGGCACTCTGCATCNTATATCCAAAACCTTTTTTGTCTGTATCTGCTCCTAATTTCTAAATCTTTACTCTGTAGCCATACATGCTTTTAGAGCTCATAAAACTCATACTACTCCACTTCTTTTAGTGCTTACTAAGAGAAATGAAACATAGTGCATTTCAGATGTCAATTTGTCTCAGGGTTTTCCTAGCTAATGTGGAATTTGCAGTCAATGTATTTCTGGCAAGAGCTCCATCATTGAATAAACTAATGAAATAATTAAGGCGTAGTGGTCCAAGAGAGGGAAGATGATGCTGTCCTATGATACGAAACCTGTGCTTCTACAACGCTCCTATGTTTTACAGAATCATAAAATAATGATAAGAAGGTAGTTGGAAAGTATATCTAGTCCATCTGCCTGCGCCAAAGCTTGACCTGTTTATACCTGGCAGATGTTTGTCTAACCTTTCCATAAAGGCAACCACTGATATCCACCATGAATGCTTCTTTATTTCTGCAGTGCAAGTGTATGTCCATTTTCATGCATGAGCATACACAAAGGGGCACTTGGTAAAATTTCAGACCTCTGTATCACTCATACATTAAATAGGTATTTTTTTACAAACTGTTTTATATGAAAGCAACAGCACTTTAAAAAGCACAGTTCTAACAGATAGACATGCTTCCTGTGTAAAGAAAGCAGTCATTAATATACTTTAGTGACAGAATTAATAAAACAAAATGAAAAGGGAAAACAACTCTCCAAAAGCAAGTAAATGTGTAAAGCAACTAGGAGTTCAAAACTCACACACAAGACTCTTTTTTTAATTAGATTACTAACTCATTAGTGCTGGCTATGCTGACCAGACAGAATGGACCAGATTCTAATTTGGATGAAGTTGCATTGGTCAATACAGTTAAGAGTATTCATATAACTGGTACACCATTTAGCTCCACATACAAAGAGAAAAATTAGTTTGATATATTATGTCTGGCAGATCTTATTTTGAAATGTTTTTCTTTAAAAATTCAACATATTCATTTATAAAGATGAGCAGTATACATAATAGTAGTAAGTACTGCGTTCTTTACACTATCTCTTTGGAAGCAATTTCACATCATGAATGACTGATAGGGAAATATCAGGCAAACTCAGCAGAGGAAGAGCACCAATAAAAGCAATTATTCCTGTCAGACCAAGCAGGATTGTTTCCAGTTATTCACAGTTTAGATTTAATCAGTGCATGTCTAATTTAGAGTCAGACATTTCCATCCTGTGCTATGCTTCTGGACTCTCCGATTCTCTCTATTAGTTGTGATCATGACAGTGTAAAGAAATGGAAGATCACACCTTATTTAAAACAGACTTTTATTTGTGATTTGTGTTTGCTTGCCACTCTGCAAAAGTGACCACTTACAGAAATCTCTCGAGGGAAATGCAATGCAGTTATAGCTTGGACACTTATCTCACATTAAGCCAAGAGACTTAAATCAAAAATCTTTAATGTAAGATAAAGGAAATATTTACCATTCAAAGCTGCACACTGTTATTCTTGCTTTGACACTCTGCTGTGACTGCTCCATGACTTTTCAACAAATGCTTTTCATTTTTGATTCCAGCGATGCCTGATAGTAAAATACCTTGTGTGACAAGAGCCTAATGTTCTATAGAAAATACATCTACAAGCCCATCTAAAAATAATTACTTTTTATTCCTGTATATCACAAATCCAGTTGACCGAAGCCTACAGCAAGTTCCTGTTAATTTGGAAATATACTTAACCAGAATATAATTATGGGTAATGTAAAGTTGAGTGGCTGTGGCTGGCCTAAAATTTGTTGTCAGCAGAAAGAAGATTAATTTCATTTACTCTCTTTGTCATGTCTCACTGGCTTCCTGTCTCTTTTGCTTGTTATCTCCAGTGAGCTGCTGCTGTCACTCTCAATTCACTTTCTACTCAGTTGTTATCTGATGGATCTGTCTACACATTTTCCCAATATGACATTTTTCCCCTCCTGAACCAGAGCTGTTATCACAAAACCTACACTGTGGGAGAAAGCCCACACTGAACTTAAAAATGTAAATAAAAAAAGAATAAGTACAATTCCACCACAATGCCCCTGCCCACATACTGTGGCTGCCCTAGAAAAACAACCTTATTGTTTTGTATTTTTTCCATGCAAATAGAAGAAGCAGTGATAAGGTATGAAAGCATGTATTTATGGGCTCCAGGCCTTATATCTCAGTCTTTGCACCTGTGGAAAAGCCCAAGAATAACAGGAGTACTCCAGTATGTCCAGAATAGTATGATATATAGATGAGGAATTGTTAAGGGCTTATTTGGTATATTTATCCGTATGAGTCAGTTTGTAAAGTGTTCCTGAATCAGAGGATGTGGTATGTCCTGCCTGCAGTGATGGATTTTCACAGCATTACCCACTATAACGGGACATCCATGTTTCAAAATATTTGTCATATGTGTATATACATGTGCATGTGGATGTGCTGCTTCAATTATCTTGTCTCCACCTAACGTGCCATAACAGATTGCTCCATAATATGGCTCTGAGTTGTTTAGGGATGAAATGGGAGGACCAGGGACAGACTGCTTTGGTCTTTCCCCAGGGGAGCAAAGGAAAACCTGTTATACCATTTTATACCCTCCAGCTACACATAGGACGTGTTTTAGTTCTTTGCTAAATTGATATTAACAGTTGAGTTAACTGAATGAGTATACAGTGCCAAGTGAGTGAAAAAAGCTATCCTTGGTGACAATTCTTAAAATATGCAAGGATCTTAACTCTATAGTTTCTCCAAAGAGTAAGAAAATTTCAGAGTTTCAGAGCTGAGGGTGACCTTTTAGTGTGCTTAGAAACCATACAGGTTTTGTTATAAAAGTAACTTCCCAGAAGTACATCAGAACAAAAAGTATGTTATCAGAAGTGTCCCTGCTTTCTGCACCCTGCATTGGTGTAGGACAGAGGCTGTTCACCAAGGCCAGCTTTGGTGAAGGACCCCAACACTGTAGGCTCCTTTTATTAACAGAGGAAATAGATTTCCCAAACAAGCAACCCAGAGAACTCCAGCCGGGCTCCTGTCCCATCTGAAGTAGCCTCCAGGAGAAGTCTTCCTCTCACCTTTGAGTACAAAGAGAACCAAAGGAAACCACGCTTATTTTGATAACATTGGTCTCTGTTAATGCTCCACTTAAGCATTAGGTGCATTAAATGCTGTTCTACAATGTGTCATTTGTTTCAGGTGTGTCAGAGATTATATTTATTTCAGATTGTCAGAACATGAGAAACAGTTGGTTGATCATGCAAGGTCTAAACCTGGGCAGCAGACAATAACAGAGAGAGAATATAGGGACAGGGTAGGGTTATAATATTGTTTTCCCAGAATCTACCACCTCAGCTTCAAGTGATTCATGGCCCAGGGAAACCCAAAACGACGAACAGTTTATACTTCTTTAAAGATGAGTCCTGGAAAATACTGCGATGAAAGCCCACTCTGATCTGCCAGCTTCCTTGTTAACAGCCTAAGGTTTGCCTTTGGAGGTGTGCCTGCCATAGGCCCCAGGAGGATGGAAAGAGACGACTCCAGTTATGATGGATGCAAGCTCAGTAAATCACCTGCTTTGCATGAAGCGATAAAAAGATATTATCAGAGTGAAGAACTAAGACCATACTTTGGCTGTTTTCATAGAATTATAGAATCACAGAATGGTTTGGATTGGAAGGAACNAGCCTTCTCTTCTCCAGGCTGAACAACCCCAATTCTCTCAGCCTGTCCTTGTAGGGGAGGTGCTCCAGCCCTCTGATCACCTTTGTGGTCCTCCTCTGAACTCGCTCCAACAAGTCCATGTCTTTCCTGTGCTGAGGACTCCAGAGCTGAACACAGTACTGCAGGTGGGGTCTCATGAGAGTGGAGTAGAGGGGGAGAATCACCTCCCTTGACCTGCTGGGGAAGCGCAGCCTCCAACCTTATTCATGACCCACAGTAAGAAAGGTGCTATTTCAAGAACATCTCTAAAGCGAAAGCTACTTTTCTCTGCTAAAATTCCAAAGGGAAGTTCTCTCCTCATTCCTGAAGTGAGTGGGATGGCAGTAAGGAAAGACCTTACACTGCTTCTGGAATGACGAGCTGACAGTACGTTGCTACTTACAAACAGATGTGCCAAGGCCCCCCTTGGCACTGATCTCATCAGTTTTTGCTGTTGCCCAAGTCAGATGGAAATTTTCTGCCTGAAAGTTGATTTCACCATTCTTTAAAAACAAACAAATGAACACAAAAATCTGATATCTCTTCAAATAAAAGACAGATGTTTTTTATTACAGGAAAGTGATAGCTTTACTACCTTAAAACAGTGCTAGCTTACTTTTTTAAAACATTAATTGCGTTTATCAGTGAGAAACAGACGTTACAACCACTCTTCTAGGTGAGATATGGTCCATGTAGCACTTTTTCCAACATATGTCAAACACATAAGCACATTCTCAAAGTATCCTGGAAGGTGACTGCAGCTAACAAGACCAAACAAATGGAGAAGGAGATCATTTTTCAAACAGAAAGAATAAAGAAAGAGCTATAAAAATTAAAGCATCAGTTTTTAAACTAAAGCAAGGAAACTTAAAGTAGAGAAAGGGGATTGTTTGAAATTATCTGACAAATAAATGTATATAGCTGGAGACTTTAATACATGAAATCAGGGTGTGCCATTTTCTTTCCATTGCTTAATACAAAAGAGTCAATGTTGATAATATTATGGAATACTACAGTGTGACCAGAACTAACATTTCTGAGCTTTAATGTACTATTCAATTTCACTTTCGTAATCTCTGTAATGACTTTAGGTGCCATTCATGCTGTTAACCCACACACAAACCAACCACAATATTTTTTCAAATTATAGTCGACAGACTGTCTTTGTTTTGCAGTATTTAAGCGAGCAAGCAAAACTCATAGCTTTCCAGGATTTTTCCACAACTGCCTATTCATTTGTTTGCCATTTTCACTTGCCATCAACAACATCATTGTTTAGCGGAGTAGACTGGGGACAGGGTAGTAGCTAATTCCTGAAACATAATTTTCATCACACTTGATGCGAACACGCACACAAATCTCTGATACCATACAGCTGAATTTTTAATGTTCAGCAATCATCTAATTCTAGTTTAGCTCATTCAGTAAAACATCATCCTTTCCTTTTTTCCTCACTGTATTTGCTAGTCAAAAAGAAATGGGATAAAGCATCCTTGTAGAAAAGCTTTTGCTGAATTTGTACTGTTTCATGTATGAGAAAAATATATCTGGAAGTAACAGAGAATTATTTTTAAAATAACCATTACGTGATAAGAAAGAGAAACCCACAATATACATAATGACATCAAAAGACAAAAGTAATTTAATTTATTTCACATACATTTTCTATATGAAAATCAGGCTTTTTTATGGCACCTTAAGCCAGACTCTGAGAAGCACTTAAGAAAGGACTGGTCTCAACTGAATAGCTAGGATTATTTCCATACAGTGAGTCACACATGCACATGATATATTTATATATGTCTGTGTATAAATAATTTTGGCCAGGCTTCATTACCTTCCAACTGGAGACCCAAATTACTGCCAATAAAACACTACACTAGACTACTATATGGGTGGCAAATGCCACCTTTATTACAAAAAGACATTTTAGAACACTTTAAAACATTAGCATTTTTATTGTGACTGCTTACTTTAGCCTTTCATCTATAAAAACTATTTCCTTATGTACCATCCGACCCATTTCAAAAAGTATCATCAAATACAATGAAAACCTATTAAAAAAAATCTTAATTTCTTGAACTGCAAAATTTTGTGTTTTTAAAATCTGGTATAGCTGGGACATTCCAAGGCTAGGGTGAATATAAATTCCCACTGGGAACCTGAAAATCTCTTATTTCCCAGAAAAGGAATCTGTAACTGGAAGAGTAAAGGGACAGGACATGTTTTTCCTTGTATTGCTCAAGGACAGTGTATCACTAATATGCGGTTCGGGTCTGTTGTAATTCGAGGGAGTAAGGGGAAGACATTTTTTTGTCAACATATTTAAAAATATACGTCTAATTAGGAATTTGGGAAGTTATCTACAAACACTTAAACGATTAATAAAGGAACAGTGTAGATGCAATAAGTGATGGGTAGAATAACAAGAAAAGTATATCTAACTCACTACCAAGATTTATGATATTTATATAAACAAAAAAATTGTGTAGAAATGTAGCTGAAGGTGTTTCTGTTATTAGTCTGATTTTTATCAAATCAGAAACATCTAAACTGTGTATATAAATCCACATTCCAAGGTTTGTTTGTTTGTTTTTATATTAGGAAGCACAGCCATTAACATGTTAATAAAAAAAGGAAGATGAAAAGTCCAGTGTAGGAAAATTCAGAGATAGCAAAATATTATTTTCTGGATCTCTCTTTTTCCCATGTTGCATGCTATGAGTGCAATGGATAGGACATTACTCTGGCAGCTAGGAACACATTTCTCATCTTGATGTTGAGTCTAAGTTTGGCCTTGGGCAAGTCAGTTAACATCTCTGTACTTCAGTATACTCAACAGTAGAACAGAGATAATAAAGCTGTATATACAATGTAAATCCCTGAGAGCTGTATTACAGCATCCTAAAGAAATACTTTTGGAAGGGATTAAAAAGCCCAGCAATGTTCTCCAAAACTTTCTGTCTTACTACTCCCCTATAGATGCAGCCCCCATATTTCTCAAGTACTGAAAGAAGCCACAGTTAATTGCAAGTGCTGTGCCTCAGAGACGGCTGTAAGACCTAGTTAAAAGTCTTTGCAGTGCCTAGCAGTAAGATTTTAACAAATTGTCTATGGTATCAAGAAAAAAAGTTAAGACCTTCCCACTGAATTCAGTTCATGCAGTTTAGCCTGTCTCCCTATGTTTCCACTTTCTGCATCTGTCCTCACACAAGAGCCCTGCTATCAAGTGGTTGTGCCGTAACCTTGGCATCCTCCCCCCAGTGCCTGTCCCCCAGTGCCTGTCCCCAGCCTTCCAGCTCTTCCTTCGCCCTTACCTCTCACTCGTCCATTTTCTCTGTGGATCTCAAGACAGCAGACAGGGCAGTGCAGAGCCATCCTGCCAAGAATAAGGGTCATCTTCTTATATGAGCCTTGGAATATACTCATTTCCTTTATGAATTTTGCATGAAGAACTTAACGTAAATGGAAAACACGATTACCTTCTCTCATAAGAGCACTGTGAGTATTAAATAGTTAATGACCATTAGTCTTTGTTAAGTATCATTTTGCAATTTTGATTTCTCAATTTTAAAGCATTATTATAGTAGGTATTGCATCTAAATATCAGTCACCCCTGTCTGGAGGAAAGATCATATATTTTAGCTGAACCAGTATTGCAGAATCTACTTTATCTCACAGCAAAGCTGCTGCCTAATTTGGGATGAAACAATTAAGCACTGAATGTCCTTTTCACGTCCATTTACAGACTTCATTCTTTGAATCAAGTCTTTTTGGTATAAGATTCCTTCACAAATATGTTGTTTGAAATTCTAATGAACTTCAGGAAGTTATGTGATCTGTAACAGACTGATACTACTACCACGATGACTTCAGTACGGTTTTCCTTCCTAAGAACTTGAGCTTTATTCTGAGGAACTGGAAAATGTTTAACTAAGCAGGTGTATTAATTAAAGATGATTACCACATCTGTCAGGACTAGAAAATTAAATGTTTATATTCTGTCAAGGAGTCCAATATTCTTTGTAACTGTTATCTTCTTTTATTGGATTAAAAAATCCCCCCAGAGAAAACCTTGCTTGGACCTTTCTCATCACTTAAAGTTTTGTTACTGAAAGCAAAGCTTGACCCTTGTTGCATAATATAAATTAAGGTCAAGCTAAATCTTGGGAATATCTTGAAAAATCAAGCTTCCATGTCACAGAATTACAAAAACAGATAAATTTACAAAACTATAAATTTAAAGAGAAATTCTGGATTCTTTGCATCTTACCATATTACAGGAATGACTACTCGGGAATGTATTTTAAAAGTTACTGAAGCAAAAAGTAGGGGAAAAACCAATTAATATGAGAAGACAGTGTATGTTAATAATTATCATCCTGTAACCTAATTGTAAAATAATCTGACCTAAAAGAATTGAAAGAAACTGCATAAAAGCTTTTTTTTTAATGGATAATTACTTAGTTAACTATAATGATTTCTTGCTTAATCTGTATAATATTTTTTCTCTCTGAATTTAAGAAGCAGTTTATTATCAACATGCGATTTCTGAATTTAAAATTTTGCTTGGTGGATGTATGTGTCATATTTACTCAAACACTATTTTCAGATTTTTTAATGGATACTGTTTGCAAAGAGCTTAGTGCAATTCCACTTTTAAACGTCTTCCATAAAAATATTTTTATATATATGTAAAGATATTTCTATTTGTAAATATAACGATAATTTAAAATTCTATTCAGGTAGAAGAATGACCAAGGAAAAATACCTAAAGGCCTAGAGAATGAAGTCACTGATTGGCAGAAACCAAGAAGGGCTTGAATTAATCCCCAGCGACAATCTTCTCATTCTCCTATGAGGAAGACCAGTTCCTGGCTTTTGAAACTGTCTCCCACTTTTATGAGCCAAATAAAAAAGGAAAAATCAGATGGGTATTATCCCTGAGCACTTATGGCAAATCTACATTGAGTAATGGAGTCTTTTGCAAAGATCTTTGACTTGGTTGCAGTAAGGTTCACACTCAAAATGGGAATAGCTTGGCTATGTCAGCCACAGAGGCTTATTTGCTAGGGCACAGCAGTGGGTTCATCCCACCTTATTGTTTCAGGATACCAGCTCGGAGTGCTGAGCTGTGTGGTTTGGAGGGATGGGTCCCCCTGGAGCTAGCTGAGGACTCTTGGCACTATGTTGCCTAGAGTGGTATAGACGTGCTCTTACACATTTCACATGTAGATTGGTTGGGACCCTCTCCTTAAAAACCTCACTGCACCTGGATGTTGGATCGTAGCCTGATCATCATTAATAAAAAGTATAATCAAAGTACAGGAATGCTGCATCTCATTTCCATTTGTCCTCCAGATTCTTAGAAATCCTGGACAGATGTTTTAAATCACAGTAAAATGACGTGCAAAAACTAAACTCAGTATTTTTTCAAGAAGAATATAGAGAACTGTGTTGACCTAGTGTTTTGAGCTTGCTTTCATACACTGTACAGTTGTCATTCCACCAGTAATTTATTTTAAAAAGTCATCACATGGAACTCTTCAAATCAGGTCAACAATACCATCCATAATAATAACAATGATTAAAGTGTGGTATTTAAACAGTGTTTGTCCTCTTCAAAGCATTTTAGAAATCTTAATTCATGATCAGCTGAAGAATAAGAAAATAGTGGATGGAATATTTTATTGCATAATCCTTTGATTAATTAATATTTACAGTGTCAGTTTTATCCCTGGCAGGATTCTACAGATTTACACGGAATTTCCCTAGAACAATTTTGGCCACTTTATTTTCCTGCCTTTCTGGGAGGTATTAGTATAAATCTGAAATATTAACATCTGGAATAGCAACACTTTTAATGTAGTGTTTTTCATACTATGTATTTTTATCTCTTGGATATAGTGCTTTGCAGATTTTGGACAGGCAACTGAAAGCAGTAACATACAAATGCATCTGGGACTGTGTAAAAATTACCCTTCACATCGCTAATCAGCAACACTAAGGGAGATGGTGCCTTACCCTGTGCAGCTCTCCGGAGGCCACAACAACTGCAAACATAAGTAAGGGGTGAGGGTAGACGGGAAGAATTATGTTCACAAAGGCTTCACAACAACAAATACTTCAGAAGATGCAGGAAAACTACAGACCCATAGAATGCTCTGTGGTCCTTCATGATCACCTGGAAACACAATGGCAAAAAGATTACAGGAAAGATTTTATCACCTGCTGTAACTTGTGCCATTCTTGAGACAGAGGGTGGCTGTAGAGGGGTTCCTTTTTTTGGTTTTTGGTGTGGATAACAGCCAAACAGGCTGTTCCTTCAGGAGCTCCCAGGAATTCCCAGAAACATAAACCAAGTAGGACAAGTTTTTGGTTTTGGGTGTTTTTTTCTGCATCTGATCTTTATACATACTGACCTAAAGCAAATGTCAAAAGGTCCTGCTCTGAGGCAGGCTGAATACTCCTAGGGCTGACTTAAACTTCCTTTCTTATATTAGATTTTGTGAAGATAGATTGATCAGATAAGCAAGTGCTTTGACATATATTCTATCAGCTCACAGATCCTCTTTTCTTAGGCATTCCGTTCTGTCATTGAACATATCCCTTTTAAGGGTGGACAGTGATCTGGGTAAAAACAGTTCACTGTAATCTCCACCTGCCTGTAACACAGGCAATGTATATTTCTACCTCTTTGTGTTGCCTATGCATATGGAGCCTCTATCTGCATTTTTTTCCTTTTATGACCCTGATGATTGCTTTAGAGACCATATGAACTCAGTTGATGATTGATAGCTTCAGAATAATCACCATTAATGACCTGGGAATGATCTTTTTTTTTTTTTCTTAGTATAGCTGCACTGCATCTCAAGTTTTGTAGTGATTTCTGGAAACCTGGGTAAATGATTTTTCTAAACATAATCTGCGTTACCCTGGCTTAGTGATTCCGACAAAATCCAGTATTTTAATGCAGAACTTCCACTTAAGTAGTGCATCTCTGGCTTTCTATAATGTGGTTTGGCATTGCATTGCATCCTCTAAAACATTTTGCTATTCCCAGTGACAAAAACAGTCACCTGGTAATTGAAATGACAGAGTTCAAAAATAAGACATTAGGCAGAAAGCATTAGTAGCTTCACAAACATATAAAGAGCTTAAGTTTCCTTAGGAATTAACACAGATCCTCTCTTTTCTTTGGGATTCCCTTTTGTCATAGAGAGTGTCCTTATAAGCATACATAGTGACATGGGGAAATCTATTTCAGGATTCTCAGGTTTGTTCAAAAAGCAATATGAAGCATATTAGCTCAACAGTACAGAAGCACCAAAATAATAAAAAATTTTGTGAGTATTGCTCTACATTAACAGTATATTAAACAATTTTAACCTCTACATTTTGCAAGTACTTTATTAACTAACAGAATATAAGATAGGCAATTTCTAGGTAAATGCTCTGTTTCAGGATCTTACTAAGTCTTCCTCAGATGGAACACTGCCTGCTTAATACTTCTGCAGAATCTGGTATACAGTGGTTTTTTCCAGTTTCTGCTCTCAGATCACAAAATCATGAGGGGGCCTCCTTCAGCAAGTTAAAAAATACAGACATAGTCTTTTTTCTGAAATCTCTCAACCACAACTGAACATCAAACAAGGGACAGACAGTCATTAGAGCAACACCCTTTTCCTGGCTCTTCTAGTGAATCAGCTGGAAATTTCACAATGCCTTCAGTTGCCAAATTAGAGTACAGAGATTCTTTTTCTGTGTGGTTGTTACATGTCTTACTAACCATTGCAAAAGATTTATACCTACACTTATCCTGAAGACATCTGTTGCTCCATTCCAAACATGCAATACTTACATTGTTTCTTATACTAATCTTTTTTTATCCCTCTTTGTTAACTGCTCAATCTAACCAAATTGAGTGAAGATTTTTTTTTTTTTTGCATCAGTGAGTTTCATTCTTCCCACTCTTTCACATAACTGAGACAACAGGTAACCATAAGCAACCTTCAAACATCTCCTAACTAACAAAATTTTTCATACCTGCCAGCTACTGTTAGTTCTAACAAAGGCAATTATTCTTTTATGAAACAGAAAAAAATAATGTACAAATCTTACCTATACTGCAGATAATAAATTTATAAGGAAATTTTTGCAGTTCAAAAGACCAAATTATTTTTTAAAGTTTCATGGCTGAACATTTAATTCAAGTTTGGCTGACAAGTTTGTTGGTCTTGTCTGAATATCTGTTCTTATCTTGAGTGTTCGTCACACATGTGTTTAGGGCATACCAGGCAAATAAGTATATAAGGGCTTTGTGCTCTTTCTTCATTGGTACTTTCTGGCAATAGTCCTGTTCCTGCAGGAAAATACTACATCTGATCCTCTTGTGAATAAATCTACAGTACTTCAGATGCAGGATAATTTCTTCTGCATCACATACTTGATGGTATAATAATGTCAGAGATCCATCTGTGGAATTAAAAAAAAAGAACTTAGCCAATGAAGAAGAAAGTTGAGAGAAGGGCGAGAGCTTGAACCCAGATTTGAACAAAATTTAGATAAAGAAAGTCTTACAGAGAGTAACTTTTCCCTGTGGGAAGTTAATAACTCTAAAGAGCTTCTGCCTCTCTCAGTTCTCTGTACAGAGAGTGTTGACGACAACATTAGTTCTGATTTAAAAAACTCATTTAGGTGGCTGAAATCAAGCAAGATGAATCAAGGCTTTGGAACTGACAATTTTCTATTGCTTATGTTATAAAGCAAGTTTTGGAAACACAGTTGGATCTCTCTCCTTTGGCAATCTACACAGGGTCAGACCTTCAAAAGAGCTTAGGCCTCATCTTCTAACTGCTCCAAAACAGTATTTTTCAAGCTTTGAAAAGATTTTCCATGTGAGGATTTTCACCACATCAACTAGTTCCTATGCTGAAGTTTCCTCAAAAATATTAATCACTCCAGTTTATGAACACGATCTGAGTTCCTCTGCAAAGATGGTCCTGATTCTAAATGCTAAAAATATGATCCTTAAGATCTATGTCTCTTTTTTGTAATATTGCAAATGCTTACAAGGCAACTGGATACAAGTTGGAAGTCCATATATGCATTTTTTTTTAGGTAACAAAGCTCTGTGTTCTTAATAGAACTTTCCCATCTGCACTATTCTTTAAAATAAAAATCATCTGGAATATTTATTTTGAAAAAAAAAAACAACCAGAGACTTCCCTTCCTCCCCCAGTGGTCTGTCTACAGATACTGTTACAATTCAACATAACCTTTTAGATCATTAAAATGCCGACATTGCCTTAAGAAAGATTACGGTGTTCCTTGCCTCAAACACCTTGGCAATGTTGATTGTACAGCTCGACACTCTGTTCTGCACCCGGGAAGAGAGCGTAACAGGGGACCTGCCATCATTCACCCGTGTGCATGCAGAGTGTACCTGCTACGGGCACCTGCTTGGACACAAACAATAGCTTGGTAACTCTGCTTACTGTTTTCTTCTTATATACACACACTCTAAAAAAATAGAAATGCTAGCTTTAGTGCCAGCCCAGACGTGTCTTTCTAAAGGTCAGTTTAATTCATCAGAAGTAGTTGAAAATATGCCAGTTGAAAAGATGCCTTTCCACTGGGTCTTTTTGCTCTTGTGAACAAATGTTTCTTCATGTTGAATACCTACATAAAGGGCAAGTTCTCCCTGCAGAACTACACAGTGCCTTTATTACAGATACGGGCTCTCACTCCATATATAGACTTCTGCTGCACAGAAATAACAGTTTAAGTATCATACTTGATATACTTCATGAAGGACTGGGAACACTTGTCCCTTTTTTCCACAATAGATATGTGAAAGTAAAGAGTGGTGTTATCTCCTTTATCGTGATTTAGCGCTAGAATTTTAACAACATCCACAGCATCAGCAGTGTGTCCTGCTGTCCAGTAAATACATGTTATAGAGGTACAAAGGGGATTTGGAGACCCAAGATGAGCACTGGCTGGTGAAGTGTGTAATAGACGACACAGGCTGGAGCACCTCATTTTGACCCAAGCTTCACGTTGATGTACTAAAGCTATGCCTGCGTATGAGAGGAAGGTAATACACCAACATCATGGAGAGACAACAAGCACATATTATCAGCAGTGTAAATTTGTAAGTTGGTAATCTCATCTGCTTGGTATACATGAGAAATTAGCAAGCTGCAGGCTGCCCAAGAACTTGGTTAACTCAGAAAGAAGAAGAAGTCAGAGTGACTTAGAGTCTATTTCTCTTCTTTACGGTGAGGGTGACAGAGCACTGGAACAGGCTGCCCAGAGAGGTTGTGGAGTCTCCTTCTCTGGAGACATTCAAGGCCCGCCTGGATGTGTTCCTGTGTGATCTGATCTAGGTGTTCCTGCTCCGGCAGGGGGATTGGACTCTTTCAAGGTTCCTTCCATTCTCTAACATTCTGTGATTCTGTGATTCTGTGATTCATGTCCCTTCTAATTTCTCATCATTTTTATCTTTAGTTTCTTATCAACTTAAAAAGCAACAGCTCAGAAAAATTGAAACAAAGCAATTGTTATCATTTGTCTGAAGACCTTTCTATATCTTTTTTTTTCCTACCTTTTTCACCTTTTTGTTGTTTTCCTGTTTTAAATCTATTTCTGAACCTATGGACACACTTCTGTGCTATAGCTGTGTGACAGAAAGAGGCATGCAAGAGGTGGAAGGTGGGACAGGTAACCCAGGAGGAACACAGAGACACTACTTAAACATGCAGGCATAGGGTTGGTAAAGCCAAAGCCCACCTGGAGTTGAAGCCCATCTGGCAAGGGACATCATGGGCAGCAAGAAGGGCTTCTAGAGGAACATCATCAGTAAAATGAAGGCAAAGGAAAATGTGGGCCTTCTGCTGAATGGGACAGGGGAGCTGGTGACAAAGGGCATAGAAAAGGCCAAGGTACTCAATGCCTTCTTAACCTCAGCCTTTACCAGCTTTCAGAATTCCCAGGCCACTGAGACCAGTGAGAAAGTCTGGAGCAAGGAAAACTCACCTCCAGTGGAAGAGGATCAAGTTAGAGAATATTTAAACAAGCTGAACAGACACAGGTTCCTGGGACCCAATAAGATGCACCCATGAATGCCTTGGAGGCTGGCCAATGTCATTGCAAGGCTGGTCTTGATTGCCTTTGAAATTTCAGTTATGGTGACTGGAGGAGATTCCTGAGAACTGGAACTGTCACATCTGTCTTCAAGAAAGAAAATAGAGGTTAGCCTTTTATATATCCTGGGAAAGAGATAGAGCCCTTGCAGCAAATACGGCCAACAGTATCCTGGGCTGTATTAGGAGAAGTGTCTCCAGCAGGTTGAGGAAAGTGATCCTTCCCCTCTGCTCAGCACGAGTAAGGCCACATCTAGGATACTGTGTCCATTTCTGGGCTGCCCAGTACAAGAGAGACATGGACATGCTGGAGAGATTTCAGTGAAGGGCCACAAAGACAGTTACAGGACTGAGGTATCTTTCACACAAAGAAAGGTTGAGAGAGGTGGGACTGTTCAGCCTGGAGAAGAGAAAGATCAGGGGAATGTTATCCATGTTACTAAATTTCTGATAGGAGGGTGTAAAGAGCACAGACCCAGGTTCTTCTCAGTGATGCCCAGTGAAAGGACAAAAGGCACAAACTGAAACACAAGAAATTCTGTCTGAACATAACAAAATACCCACATTTTTACTGTGGGGGTAGTCTCTGGGACAAGTTGCCCAGAGACATTGTGGAATTTCCATCATTGGAGATATTGAAAAGCCATCTGAATATGGGTAACCGGCTGTAGGTGACCCTGCTTGAGCAGGAAGGTTGGACTAGGTGATGTCCAGAGGTCTCTGACAACATTAGTGATTTGGTGATTCTGTGACAGTTGTTTCAATGCTTGAGTTATAGTTTAACTTTTTTCCTTATTCTCTTCATTTTTTCTCAGTCCATTTGACTGAGATGAATTTTCTAATTCTTAAAGTTCTCTTTTCCAGTCTTTGTTTCTCTCCATTAAAAGTCCAGTGACCTTAGACCTCCATGGTATGTTAAGTAACCTTTTTGTACCAAAAATTTACTTCTTTCAACTTTGAATTAATTGACACATTCACAAATTCTTCTGCTTCATTTGTAGGCATAAAAAAAAAGACCCAAAGCCTTCCTTATTTTCCTTTGCAAACAGGGCAGTTAATATAAAGCTCTTTTTGAGCAACAGAAATACCCGAAGATAGCAAGTAGTGAGCAACCACAGGTTCAACTCTTGAAAACCCCTTTTTGTATCAGCTTTAGGCAAGGTGGGGGAGAGTGGTTCACACCAGTCCCGAGGTGAGGAATAAACAGTCCAACAACGCAGCCACGCATCAGTGCTCTTCCAAGCTTTTCCCAGCTCTTCACCTCTTTGCCCGTGCCTCCAGGCACACGCCTCGCAGATGTGGCTTTTCCTGAGTTTGTGTTTAGCACTGTTACACTTAGCACCAGTACAGCGGCGAGCAGCACAAGAGTAAACATGCGACACAGTGACACTGTGTATATTAAGAGCACTCAGAGGAATTTTAATGTGCTAGCTTTCATAAGAATGATGTGGTTGCAGTGGTTCTCTTCCCTGAGATCTATGATTTGGTATATTGCTATAACTTTTCAAGCTACTTAGATCACTGGGTATTCACAAAAAAGACTTCATGAACAGAAATAGATGATGACCATTCCCTGGATGTAATATCAACATCCTTCAGTGATGAGTTGCCCTGTAGGAATCCTAACAAGGCAACACAAAACCTAGATTGAAAATTATTATGAGTAGCTTTTGGTTTCATTGCCTTCTGAGATTCTTCAGCATAACTTTATTCATGTGTCTATTTATACTTGTGAACATGTCCTGGAATAACTTTGCCACTATACTACAACATCCCCATTGTAAATGCTGTCCTGCAGGAACAAGAGAAGCCAGTTTCCCAGCCAAGAAACCAGACTTCAGCAGGAAGTGATCTCAGTAGGCATATCCTTCATTTCTGGAGTTATTTGCTTGAGCCAAAAGCCAAATGAGGACACATCTAAGCATATAAACTTGAGTAAATAAAATGTGCTACAAATTAAAGGGAAATCAGTCAAAAGAGGACATATAAAGTACATCAGGTTCTCTTTCTTTTGTTGATGATACACATTTCTGCAATTAAAACAGTAAATTTTTCTATTTACATACTGAAGTGATAAAGCACCATTTAACTCTAAAAGCTCTCCAGATATTCTATTGTGATCTAAATATATGTGTGGATTAAGCAGCGTGTTAAAAAAAAAAGTGTCTTTCTTCAGATGAAGGGTTGTAAAACCTTATACAATGGCATGAGGCATTGTAACGCATACACTGAATTTCTTCCAGGAAGCAAATAAAATCTTTTCTTTGCCTGATCCTTATGCTCAAGACAGTATATGAAAGGTAAATTACAGAGGCATTTAACAGTGATAAATGGAAGCCTCAGAATATATTCTTATCTTACTTATTCATGAATGCTCACTTAACTTTTTTGCTAAGATTTGAGGACAGTTTATGAATCAGGATTTCTTAAGTATCTGATAATTTTTAAGGGGTTTTTTTAATACCATGATTACAATTGTTTTTCCATAGGGCACCTACCTATTTAATAGTTATGATGGAAAGATATTTTGAATATTGCAGTTGATACTTTGTAGTTTCCAACACTCAGTATGGAGCCCTATATTTACTGTACATCATTCACCTCTGAATACGTCATTGTCTGTTTCCTTGTGATCTTTTTCATGCTGCTATCAGTATAATACCTGAATGTACTGGAGATGAAAATGAAAAACTCTTGACAGCAACTGTGTGAGATTTACTGACATTATTACTTCCATGTCTCAGGGTCAGGAAAACTGAGAAGCACAGAAATGGAGATGCTACTGTTAGAGTCCAAGTCATTCCTAAGCAAAATATTTCTCTTCATCTAGCCTTCACCTAACTCTTCACCTTAATCTCCTTGCAATTTCTACCCCTCCTTTAGCTCTTCACCACTGTTCATGCTACACATTGGTGTATCCCCCTTTCTAGGCAGCAATACACACAAAAATAGACAAGTTCATAACCATTTTTCAGTACCCTAATATGACAATAATACCTGGTAGGTGAGAGCAACAACTCTAAAGAAAATTCTGCTCAAACCTTCCAGCTTTGGACTTAAGCATATCCAGTTCAGATGAAACCTTCAGTTAGTTTCTCTACACCAACAACCTCTATCATAAATGTGGCTCTATAGAGTCTCTAAGAAGGCCCACAATTTGGCCAAATATTCACAGATGCAGCAACAAGTGCATTTCCGATGTCAGAATGACCTCGGTGTATTTCTTGCTAGACTGAAAATATAAGATAGCTCAGTGCAATACTTACCTGCAGTTCTGACATTGGCAATTAATGCAGTTTTCCTCTTCTCAAAAAAACTCTAGACAAATCACATTTGGTTAAACTTATTCCCCCTTCCCCCACCAGTGAACACAGAAGGGAACATTTCAGCTCCAACAGTAAAAGTTTGGCAATGTTATAAGCAAATGAAAACTAGAATGCTACAGTGGAAATTATTGGGCAACTTTATAGGGCTTCTGTGTGTGTTCTCCATAATACATAATGAAGTAACTAAACCAAAAAAGCTGGGAAAACATATAAAGTGTCAGAAAAAATAAACCTTCCTGATAATTGTAGAGTAAATAAGTCAGAAGAGAGTGAAGAAGTGAATAAATACATTATACTGAAGTCTTTAAAGAGAATAAAATTCCCTGTTGGAACATTTTGCTTTTAAATTCAATTTTCTATGTAATTTTGGCTGTATTGTTAGTCTATAACACTTCTCTCTTAGGGACTCTTATGAAACATGTATGTCTTTTTTGGAATACATTTCACGCCTAATAGATAAGACATAATTGTATTAACACATTTAATCATTAAAACTCTTTAATGAATAATGATTCATTCAAAATATTAACCTATTTATAGTTAATTTTCGAAATCTGTTAAGGAGCAGGACAGGAAAAAGCAAAAATGTATTGTTTTAATTTTCAACATGATGTGCTTTTTTATATTTACGAAGCAGAGAATTACTTATAAAAAATGATCAAAAAAGACTAGCAATATTATAGAGTGTATCAAAATACTGAATTGTGCTATAAGCACTTGTTTCTGCTGATAGGTAGCAATTTCTTGACAATTAAGGTTTATGCAAATATGGAGTTTCTTTTGGCTTACATTAATTTGACTCAGGCTCTCAGTGATGATGAAACAATATATTAAGTTGTTTGTTCCACCGGAACTTTCCAATCCGAAACATATTAAGGGTTATTCAACTCTCACACAAATCTGTTGAGGGCAGAAACCAGAGGGGCATTTTAATCCCTCAGGCAAGATTTCTAATAGCTTTTTTTACACATAGCCTGGAAATATACACTGAAATCTGTACACAGCACCAATGAGAAATCTGTTAATTTATTATGTGAATCCAAGAACAATATTTCCTCTGGGCTTTCAGTTCTAGTGATAAGAATGAAGTACAAAAAAACCACAAAAACAAAAACAGGAGCCGGAGAGGG
>VZTO01015666.1:73531-93176 GCA_013400615.1 Syrrhaptes paradoxus
TTAGTATGTCTTCTGGAAAATCGAAATAAAATAAACAAAACAAAAGATGGTTAAACACTTTTCCATTTAGTGGAAGCAATTACTATATATAGTAATATTTTATCATTTCACAATATATACACACATTATTTTTATTAATTATCATCATATTCATTCAGAAATCTGTTTCTTTGCACAATTTTAAATTTTTATATCAACTTAGACAAAAAAGTCTATCTTCACTAAATTGCTACATACTAAAGGCTGCCTTTTCTAGAGTGTCCTGGTTTAGCAGCTACCAAGCAGCCACTCGCTCACTCTCCCACATCCTGGGGGTGGGGGAGAGAATTAAAGGGATAAAGGAAATTAGACTTGTGGTATTCTCAGCACAAATCCAAAACATGACCTCATACTAGCTACTTTCATTAACCCTATCCCAGATGAAATCAGGACACAGAGATAGTAACTGGCTAAGCAACTGAGAAATTATTTAGTACACAAGTGAAACACATGCACATGCAGAAAAGTTAATATTAGATTAAAATCCTGGAAGAAATCAGTGATCTTAACTAATTAAAATCTAAATCCACAAGAGTAAGAGAATATCAGGAAATAAATCAAACAGCCCAAATAGTGGAGTGAAATAAAAAAGTTTCTCAATAATTAGATTTCTGGTAACTAAACTAAAATTAATAAAAAAACAATTACTTCCCATGGAAATGCACATGAGATCCCTAAAAGTTTGAGTATACATGTGGGATAAATTTGTTTAAAAGGTTCTTGAAAAAAAAAGGAAACAAACACATGGGGCATGGATGAGACCCTCGTACAAGGATGCCTGACTTTTAACTCTTCCTCAAAGAATTTTGGCAAGTTGGTACTAACACATAAATCTTAGAATAAGATCATATGTTTCTGCCCAAGTAATTAGTATTTCTGCAGATGGCAGAGCACTGTCTATACAAAGGTTTACATTTGGTCTAAGTTAGATGTGGCATCACTAAGAACCATGACACATTTGTGTAGTCAGCAGTAAATTCATAGCAGTCATAGAGTCCCTCTTCCCCCACTTGCACTTGTAAATATTTCCTTTGGCAGTAGACTGTGAAAGAAGCCTTAATCAACACTCTTGATGATGAAGTCATACCATAAAGAAAAATTTTGTAGGAGAAGAAGTGAGTAAATCATCCTTCCCATAAAAATAAATAAATAAATAAAATCACAAAAATACACAAAGCAGGGTGTCCCAATTATATGCGAGTTGAAGCTGGAAAAAAAAGAAATTTATTTATAACAATCTTGCAGAGGAAGATTGAAATTTAAACCTGGTCTACCAAAACTGTCTCCAAGATTTATAGCTTTCCCAGATAGAGAAGGCCTAAGTTTTAGCAAAAACGAGTCATTCATAGTTTGGGTGGAAACCAGTTGTTACTCATTATCACGCTGGTTATGACTCAAAGGGGAAAAACATTCCCCAGACAAAATTCAATGATATGGGTGGAGCTTTCCTTTGAATTTTTGGTTTGTTTGAACTCAGAACTCAAAGCTGGACTTGGGGGATACAAATCCACATGAAATGAAAAAGTTAATGTGGACTTCTTTTGAACCAATTTGCTAAGATTACACTGCTTTTGCTATAAAACTCCAAAACAGAAAACTATTTCAAAAATTCAGAGTAAGGAGGAGGCATTTATAACAAGCTTTCTGGAATGCTCAAATGTAATTCCACGAGTCCCAGAATACTATCATTGGATAAGAGTTATTAATTTGCCACACTATAAGACACAGCATGTCTCCAGCTTCTCACAATCCACTTACAGCATAGAGAACTAAGCTGGGAGTCAAGCTAAGCAAAGTCTTTGATTTAGGAAGATATTTTTGAAGTTGAAGTCGTTAAACCAAAGTCCAGGTGAAACTGATAGCTATGTCCAAGGCACTCTACACCATTTTCTTTTCTGGAATAGTCTTTGCATCTCTCACATGAACCTGAGTGTGTATTAGAAAGCCACTCTCACCATGTTTTGTAAAACTTAAACTGCACCAAAGGTGACATTTTAGTTAAGATCAGATATTCAATTTGGAAATTAATTTCCTGATTGTCTCTCACTGAACTTTGATTCACCACACGAAGCATTCTCAGAGTGTGAGTGCTGGCTTCCCTGTGGAGGACAATGAACCAAGAGAAGATGGTTCAGAGGTTCCCATATAGCCCTTGGAGCTCTTATGGGCATTCTGAAGACAGAGAGACCAAGTGAGCATGAAGGGTTCCTGAAAGGCATGTGGTGTGGAAGTCTTGTCACCAGCACCCGCTGGCTTGTGCCACATGGCTGGCTCTGTTTAGTCACACAACTTGCTAATGTCACTTTAATGTACTTGATTTAATACATTAAGCCCAGACAATTTTTCTGGTTTTAATCAGTAGGAAAAAAGTCTTTAACTGCAGCAGTCTAATACCTTTTCCTAATCACTTCAGACAAAAACTTCTGAGGACTTTTTGACTAAGTCTGCATAAAATGAACCTTTCTGTTCCTTACTATAATGCCTTGCATTATTCTATGCAGCATGTAAATACCTTGAATCATTCTGTGCAGCATGATTAAGTATTACTACTGGTACACAGCTATCTGGGCATACACTGTCCTGGAAGCAAACACCTCAAGAAGTTTCAGATGGGCAACTGCTCCATAGCTTTCCCTGATAACATCAAGCATATCCATTTGTCAGGGAAGTGAAAATTTACAGAAAGCCACTACCAGTTCGTGAAGACAGTTTAAAAGCAACTTCAGAATTCTAGATTTTAACTTGAGCAGATAGATGAGAAGAAAGTAGATGTCAATAAATGTGAATTTCCAGTAGGTCAAAAGAAATTTCAGATTGAGGAAAATTCTTAAAAAACAGTGAGTTTGGGTGATTCATAAGATTTATCAGCACAACTGTGTGAAACAGTAGATGATTTTGATTAGATAAGTTTGGCTTCTAAGACAGATCTTCATGTGAAAAGAATGTGATTGCTGATCAATAATCTTTTTCTGTCTTCTCTCGTTCTCCATATGTGAAACATATAAATGTGTTTATTTATTTAACACCCAGTTATTTATTTGTATATCTATGTGTATATGAATATTTAAGGCTTCTTTTGCTTTTACTTTATTTAATTTTATTTTCCTCCTTCACATTCTTCTTCTCTGTTGCATGTTTGACCAGTTTCTCCTCTCTTTTATCTACATATTTCATAGCTTTGTTCAGCCTTTATCAGTCTTTCTTCCATATACAGATGACACAGTGTCTCCTGTGTCAGCATCTGGATCCACTAAACATCTTACTGCACATTTCTCTTCTCTCCATGTGAGATTAAAGGCAGCATCTGATGGTGGTGAAACAAAAACAAAAACAAAAAAAAGCAAAAACAAAGCCAAGAAGAATGCTCCAGGCTTCTAGCCAGCATTTTTGGTTGTCTTTCTTCAGAGAGTATCTATTCATCTGAGTTTGATTAAGAAGATAGATTCTCCTAAGCAGTACTGACAGATCCTTGTTTGGGTTTTTGCATTCTCAGAGGCAACTAAATGTACTAGTGTACGCAGACATTCAGGCCTTCTGAGTGAACGATGATGAGTATTTCCATATCTTACTGCATTTACGTAGCAGGTTACAACCTGCAATCAAAAGGAAAAAACATTTGCCCCCCTCCTGTACATCACACATCCTCATGCTGGATATAGCAATGCCTTGGCTTTGTGCGGTTTTTTTGGTTTGGGTTTGTTGGGTTTTTTTGAGTGCTGGTTTTCAGTGGGATCAGGGAGCTGATCCAATCAAACTTCCAATTGCACAACCTGACAAACAGATTGTGCCACCAGACAGGATGGCAGGAACGCTCACCCACCAGCAAGATGAAGGGAGAACATTGTGTCAAATCATGATGGCTGCCTACAGTTGGGTCACCAATGAAGGCATTGGCTCTGAGGAGACAGGGCTGGTTTTCTTCACTGACCACAGAGGGATCCTAGAAAGTCAAGCACACTGGTCTAAAGTTAGGTTTTGTCATTGCTTACCTTTTTCCCTCTGTATTTATGACTTCTTCCTACGGTACATAGAGGAAGTCTCAGAAGCAGAAACAGATGAGCTCAGCATTCATAAAATTAACATATTCATTTTGAAAAAGATTTCAGGCAAGAAAGTAAAATATTAATGCAGTTCATTGCAGTAGCATAATTAAAATTGCTAAGTTAAATAAATAATGGCAAAAATGTTTTCCAGTAATGTATTCATTAAATATCACAGATTTCACCAGCTGAAAATTCTAGCAAATATAATATCTAACACTGAAGATGTATTACATACAACTACAGAGAAGGAAGGTGTAGGGTATTTCATCAAAAATTTGATACATGAAAAAGTAGCGTATTCGTCTAAAGGCACACAAAGCAAGCAGTCTTACTATAATAAACTGTAAAATAACTAATATGTTCCATTTTATCTTGCTTTACCTCTCATTTTAAACTATTAACAAAATTTAGTAACTGAAATGAAAGTTGGGCTTACACCTTCTTTTCATTTGTTAGACTGTGTAAAGTGAGCTTCTACCCTGCACACACGACTTTGCTTCATGTTCACTTCTCAAGCTAGAGAACATAGCTTCTCTGCACACACAAAAAAAAGATTAATACAGAAGAGACCTAGCATTTTCATTCAATTTTGACTACAAAGCAATTACAAAGAGATGGGAAAGGAAAGCAATTTTTTTATTCAGGTAGTTTGAACCTGTTGTCCTTCGTTATTTTTAACATTTATTTAATGCAAAAACCTGAAACAATGTTAAAGTAGAGGTCATTATTATAGACTAAACTCCTTTACCTTGGGCTAAGACCTTAGATCCCAAACTGCAAACATATAATATTCTTACAGTAGAATGTGCAATCAAGGGGCACTCGAGTTTTGCAAAGTAAGCATGTTTATAACCTCTTTTGAAAACTGGGTGTAAAAGAGATAATGAACATCCGTAGGTTCTCCAAGGAATCATTAAACAAAACAGGAAATTAATATAAAACATTCTTGATATTTTCTAGGTATAAGAACATGTGTAAGGAAACCAAATTATAACAGACAATATAAACCTTTTGCAACAAATATTTGAGGTTAATAAGAAGAAAAAAAAGGGAGAAAACAGAAGACCACAAAATTCCTCATCTATCATTTTTTAGCAGGTCAACCTAAAGGCTGGTTACCTAGTGAATATAACTGCTGTACAGAAATGATGATTTTTCAAAGCTTTTTTGTTTGCTTCTTGTCTTTTTCTCCAGGTGAATTAGGCCAATTATATTCAGCTTTCACCTTTTTTCTATAAGGAATAAGTTATGGTTTATTTCTTTGCTCTTTAGCCAAAGTAGGAAGAAATAACATTGAAGCCCCTTTTTAATAAATATTTCTATTTCTTTTATTTATTTGTATAGGTTCCTTCTCTTCTGAAAAAGCACATTCACTTCCTTTAAACCAATATCCAACTTAGAAAGGTACAATCACTTCATCTGAAATAATGCTGAAATCAGGAAACTGTGGCTTTCCTATTGTCAAAAGCAGTGAAAAAAATTCATCCCTAATATTTGTCTATGGGATACAACGATTGCACAAAAGCCAAAGGTGCACTAACATTTCTCAACAGTGAAGTTTCCAAGTATTAACAAAAATCTTGTACAGGTTTGGTTCTCAAAATACAATAAATACTAGAAGTCGTCTTCTTCTCAGGTAACATAGTCATCATCAATGACAGATAACGCGAATGAAAGAGAATGTCCTTCCCCACTTGGACAAATTCCCTGTCACATTTACATTTCATGTTACCAAACATTAGAAGGAAAGCTGCCATACTAATATCTCACTTCTAAAAGCGGAGAACAGTAAAGCTTTGGTATTTATGTACTACAAGAGAGCAAGAAGGATCAGTTTAACAAGTACTTGACTCTCCACAGGCCTGATCCATACATGCTGGCAGCCAACGAAAGCACTTCACTCTCTTCAACAAGTTTTGACTGCAATCGTTTCCTAACCTAGACTTTGCAAGCACTAGCAATGTTCCTTTATTATCATTTTCTCTTACTAATTTCAATAAAGTTTCAGATGGATTCTTTTCCACAATTCTTCAGCCATTATCAGCCAATTGTCATTAATCAAAGGATCTAGTATCAGATCAAGCATTCTAAATTAGTCAGTATCAAAACCAGTTCATAGTACGGAACCTTAGTTAGTTTTACCATTTGTCAAGGTATTTTGTGCTCCTTAACAAGGTCACCTACTTCATGTAGAAAAAGACATATATTCTAGCAGAAATTCTAGACAACTACAAAAATACTTCAAAGGTGGAGGGAAGACTTTTTATGAAATTACATGTAAAATTAAGAACACAGTCATATTTTAAAGGTTTTAAAACTTCTTCAGTTTTTAATAGGCAGTGGAATTTTCTATTTGTGATCCTAAGTATCAGTGTGGAGGAGAAGTTTGGGTAAGGGACAAGTGGGATACACCAGAAGTTCAACATTAACCCTGCGTTAGCCAGGAACAAAGGCTGAAGTCAAGGTTTCTCAGCCTTTTGTCTTTATTATTCTTCTCAAGGTGATGAATGACCCATAGCACCACAGTTCAGTGAATATGTGTAATTCTCCTCTCAAAACACCACAGCAGTCCTGTCTTAGCACTTGATGAAGATCTTCTTCCTTTAATTTCAAAACTAATAGCACTTTGCTTGGGGCTATAGCTGAAAATTTTCACTTTTGCAAGCAATAACATAGTATAAAATGGCTGGTGAATTAAACAAAAAGAAAAAAAAAAGAAGGAAAGCTGCCTAAAGGTAGTAATCTACACATATTTTGCTACTGTAATTGCAAGAATAAGTGATATGTGTTAAAAAACTACCCCAAGCACGTAGGGGTTTTCCTGGGTGCAGTAAGAAATTCTTTAACTTCATATGACCATAGATCAGCCTCTCCTAACCATACACAGTAGTCATGTGCTATCTAATAGACATATTACACAGTTCAGATTGTGATAGTACGGTTGGTCTGAATAATTATTCATGCATCAAAACACAGGAGAAACAAGAATCTATGTTCACTTAACAAATTCATCAATGGGTGCTGGATATTATAACTTAGCCTTACAGTCATTTACATAACTGCAGCTTATTTGAAATAATGATGCAGGGAAGCTTTCAAAATTTTTAAGTAGTTTATTTAAACCTGTTGTGTACAATTACATGCATGGCAAATGTTAGGAAAAAGAATACATTCAGTTTCAATAACTGGGGATGCTGCTGGAACACTGCAAGAGCGGCAGCAAGGAACACCTGCAGTGGGACAGGGGTAGACCTGGGGTTCAGTATGGTCCTCTCACAGCCACTCTGGTCAGAGACATTTACAGTCTCACTTACACGCAGTGTTCAAAGGCTTCTTTATAAACCACAAACAGTCAGTTTTGCCCTGTCTGAAAAACAAGACTTCTGGCATTTATGCTGGACAATGCTGTCTAAAGGAGTTGTTTCTGCAGGCCACATGATCAGTGCTATTCACCAGACCCGTAATGTCTGGGTTTTCCTTAACCTCTGTATTCCCCAACATTTCATTTCATTTCAGACTAACCAGCTTCCAGAATGGATTTGGCTGTGCTACAGGGTCAAAAACAAACTATAGTTTTCAATTATTTATTCAATTTAATGAGAGTAAGGAAATTTATATTAGAAAATGCCTTTTACCCAGGGATTTAAAAAAAAAAACAATAAGTTGGAAGAGAGCTAGAGGAATATGATGCAGGCATGCTGTAGTTAAATGGAGATTAGTATACTTGTTTATTAGGTTTCTGAAACCATTGCCAGGCAGGCTGATGAAAAATAATGAGTGTGAGAGATGCTGGTGGGCATCTTCTTTTGGCTCCGTTCTGGGGTACAAGTTCATATGATTAAATGAATAAAGTACCAGAAGTGGAACTGAAAAGGAGGACATAGAAGCAGGATGAAAGGTAAGGGAGTCTGACAGATGAACTTACAGCGAGGACAATCTTCCACTGTAACATGCAGTAGACCTATTGAATCCTACAAAAACAACATTGACTTTACCCACTGTCAGTGACACGATACTGGGCAGCATTAAGCCAGTATTGTCTGTTCTTTCTAGAGATGGGACTGAGGCCATTTCATCACAGAAACCTCATGACAAAGTGTCACAGAAGATAAGGTCAGGTTAGTTTGTATAGTACATATAGCCATGGACACCTGGTTCAGCAGTCAGATAGAAAACTCTCTGAATGTCATAACTCTCTTTTTAGGTCCACAGTGCAGTGCTTCCACCACACTCTGAATGCATCAGAGTTTTCACAGACAGACCAACTTTTCCAATACTGGCTCTGTAAGGATTTTGATATTAGAAAACTTGGGGAATGTTAAAACAAACAAATGGCCAGCTCATTGAAAGGGTCTTTTCTACTCAGTGCACTGAACAAAAGAGTCAACATGCTGACATTTTCTGAAAGTAAAAAAAAGTCAGGTATGTGTCATGCTTCATGGAGATTCTGCATCCAGATACATGTGGTTATCTACATAACAAGAACACTAGCACACAGGACTGAGTTCAAAACATATTGGCATTTTATACACTCTGCCAATGGCCAGAAAATAAAGAAAGCAGCCGTAAAAATGTCATGTATAAACACATTAATAAGCCAAAAGATTTCACTATAATTCTGCATTCTGTATGGATAAGAGATTCCTGAAGCAGTGAATCCATGGTGATATAGGATATCCCAAATCAAAACAGAAGATATGAAGCCAATACTTCACAAATGGAAAATTACTCAGCTCTGTAAATTATTAAAGTCCTTTTTGTAAGTCTGATGAACAATCATTGGTGTATTACAGAAGGTCTCTCTAATAATACGTAGAGCAGCTCAAAGAGCAGTAAAAAATACCAGAGCGAAAGCAGTTCAAAGCAATATCCAGAGGATGATGCCTGTGCTGTAGCACATGACAAAATTATGTACACATCAAGACACCAGAATCCTAAGGATGTTGTGGTGAGACAGTTGTTTGCCTGTCACACTGAATGGCTGGTATTTAATGACTGATTATGTCTATTAGATTTATAATTTTGCTGAGGCTTTGAGGGGGGCGGGGGACAGTAGCATTGTGTATCACCCATTCCCCCCCTCCTCCTGGGTCGCTGTCCGGGAGTGGGCTGGGCCTTTGCTCATCAGGTGGGGAGGGGCAGTATCACTGTGTATCACATTGCATATTTGTATATAGTATTATTTCCTATATTATTGNGCCAAGGGCCAACCCACCACAATGCTCCAATAATAATCATTGAAAAATCATTAACATTCCCACAAATCACAAAATACTAGACATTACCTTCAGAAATATGATCTGTCTGGATGAGAGGACATCTGAATTAAGGCATGTGTAACTATGGATAACTAAATCATTAGCACTCTCAGATTTCTTCCTTCACCTTCCTCAAACAGTTCCCCATGTGTTACTTAGCTGTTTTCTGCAGTTATGAGTTGATTACTAGCCTACCAGTTAAATTTGCTTTTATCTTGCATTAATAAACACCCATCATTTCTGAAGCCAAATGCCGTCTTCAATATCCTACTTTTCATTTACAGCTGGTCTTCCTTCTAAATCTGTTGACTGCTCACACAACAGGGAGAAAACCTGTGGTGTTATAATCATATGTAACATATGGGTGATAAATCCGTTTCATAGGTTAAGATAGGATAAGCACCTCCCCGGCAGTGTAGCATCTCCTATTAGAGCTCTTCACCACTTTAAACAAGGAAAAAAATCTAGATAGAACAAAGTTGTATCTTTCATCTCCTTTTCAATTAATCAGGCATTATCACAGTTTGAGAATTTATGTTTAAATATATATAAGAAGAAAATTAGTAGCTGTAAACGATTAGTCCCAGTGGTTTCGTGAACCTTTGAGATCCTGAAAACGCATTCTCCACTGGTATAAACAGTGGTCTACAAAGACATTTTGGTTTTCTTTGAGAGGATTTTTTGCTTGTTTTTTCCCATTCTCCTATGAAAAAAAAAAAAGCCTGAATTCTGTCTCTTTTAGCAGTTTCTCACCTGTGAAGCTGCAACATATTTGGTTGGTAGTTTACTGCAGATACAAATTTTTCTGATATTGAAAAAGTCCTACTTAAGTCATTCCACTGTGTGACACCAGTTTATGTTGCTCCTGGGCCTGTTCTGTCATGCGTAGGGGTATGTTGAACTAGTAACATTAAGATGATTTAAGCAATGATGAGATAAATCTTGCTGTGTTGCAGTAACTGGTTATTTTCTACGCTTATTGCTGTATCTTGTCCCAGTATAACCTTTATCCTGAAAAATCTTAAATATCTCATCTATAACCACCGAAGACAAGCTGAACTTTCCCACTGAGAGAGATTTTTCAGGACAGCCTGCAAAGAACGTACCATATATTCCAAGAATGCATTCCCTTGCCTCTGCTATTTTAAGTGCACCTTAGGAAGCTATGGTAATTACTGTGCTCATCAGCTGTAGTAATTGTAGGGAAAAATGTTCATATCAAACAGAGTTCGCATTGCTATGGTAACACAGACAGTAATAACAGGGTGGACCATTTCAGAACAGGGATCCCCAGTTAGAGATCTGAAGCACCTGCAGGTGCAAAGTAATTTTCCACCCCAGTCCCTCCTTCAAATATCTGTGCTAGAACCAGAGTCCTCTTCTAACACCAAAAAAATAACTAATTTGGGGGAAAAAACAAAACAAAACAAAACAAAACCAATGAAACCCCCAACTATACAGACTGTAAGAGCTTATTCTAACACTACCCTGCTTGCTGTTAGAGCACCTCTGATGTAATCAGAATAATTTACAAATAAAATAGCTTGGAACTGATATGAAGGCCTCTTCACTTTTCTGGCAGTGTAACACGGCCTGAAAGTGGGAGTAAATTATAATGGAATGTGGGTGCTAAATTTAATCACATTCACACCCACTTTAAGGATCCTTCATCTTACCAGAGCAATGAAAGAATCTTATGCTTGTCATCTTTCAGAAGTTATTTCAAAATTAAGCGGAGTGCCACTTCCAGTGCAGTGCAGTGGCTATTCTGGAGTAGCTCCCTATGCAGGAACTCTTATTCTGCAGAGTACTTCCACATACCGTTTTTCAAATTTAGTTTAATCCTCTTGAGATAACCAGAAAAAGGCTCTCATTGCAAGCTGTTCCAGTCAATTTCCCATTGTAGCTTTTTACTGTAAGTGCAATCAAACCTAGTGACTTAAAGTACTGGTTTTAATGGTCTGTTCTAATGCTAGGACTTCCAGGAACAGTGGAAATCGGTATGATGAGCAATAGCATAGAAATAGCAAAGTTAGTTTTCAGAAACAGGCAGGTATTTTTTGCTCGTTTGAGAATACAGTCCACAGCATGATTTCATTTTGAAAGAGCTCTCCCTTGATGCAAATTGTCTATCATAGATATTTTTAGGGAGCGCCAAAAGTGTGGTTATACGTTGGAAATCCTTTCACAGCAACCCATTAGCAAGGTTCCAGCCTTTCCCACACCTGGACCTTTATTCCCCTCCCCTCCTACAGCTACTGTTTCCTCAGTCATACTGATCTGGCAATTTGTATGGCCAAGTTCTGCAGCAGAACTGTAATGTCAGTGATTGAAATATACATGTATTGAGGTTAGACTATTTTTTCTTTAGTTTATTATTTCACAAGTCTGGTTTAGATCAAAACCCACAAACAGGCTGAATTTGTAAAAGTGGGTAGCTGGTAACCTTGGTCAGGTTGGATGTGTGAGGACCATGGGTCCTGTTGACAGTGACCTCCTAAGTTTTCCCCAAGGAAAACTGTACTGTTAGTGAGAAGCCAACCACAAAGTACAAGCAGAGAAACTTATCCAACATATTGAGACTAAAAAGCTTTGCCTTCAGTGTTTCCACTTAAATGTCCTTCTGTCACCTCAGTCTAAACAAGGAAAGTGATCATAGGTGCCTTTAGGAAATGGGCACAAACCAAAGTATTGCAAAGACAGCTAGCTTTCTCTTTTTTTGGTTTCAAGTTTTAGTTCATCCAAATTTTATGAACAAGAAGTTAGGGCCAAGAGCACTCAAGGCATTTTGGATATGAGCTCCACTGCCAGCCATTTGTACCAGCAGAGCTCTGGGAAAGCCACAGCCTCGGCTGAGCTTCTGAACAGTATTTTACAACTGTAGGCTTCAGTTGATGCTTTCTCAGATGATGCTTTCTCCTGATGTTGTGCAACTTACAAACAAGTTGGATTTTTAGTCACTACTTTTCTGTAGCCATCTGTTAGTGCACACGCCTTGGACCACAGGAAGTTAGCCACGTTTCCATGTTCCCTGTATTCCGACAGTATTATGGATCAACCCAAGAAGAGGATTAACCCCACACTGACTTCCCAGTATGTGAATTCAGTATCAAATTTGTGTCTGGTTCTTGGTGAATTACCACAGGATGAGAAATGGGTATTTAATTCTTGATTTCACCAATGATATAAAATACCCAATTTTGCTACTAACAATCTCGGGTTGAATTCTTAGCTTTTTACCTTTATATTCTGATGATGCAAAGCAATATGACTTTCTTTCCAGTGAACATTTCTCAGTGCAAAGAAATCCCAAGTGGGAGAGCAGAATTGGCTGTACCTATACTAGATGCACATATGCTACTACATTATGCATATACTACCTGAGCATTCCAGCACACGGGGTATTTTGGGGAAGGTATACACCTAGACCTGTTGTAAATCTTTGGTCCTTGAGAGCTTAATGTAACAAAATTTCAAAGCAGTCTGTAAATCTGCATTGCCAGTGGTACAGAAATGGTCTTGATAATCATAGAGGATGAAAAATCTGGAAACAGATCTCTTTTGGTCACCAACCAGTAGAAGACAGAGAGCACATCATCTTGTCCAGGGTAGTTCAAAGTCTTTAAAAAGACTTTAGGGTTTTAATTGGGGGAGGGAAGTAATCTTATTCTATAATACTAGATTATTTTAACCATGGCAACATAGTTACTATTCTGGTATTTATTACGTTCCTAGACTGAACTTTAAAGTTTGGCTTTTGTTTCACCTTGTTCTTTAGACTGAAAGAGACACAGATGAATGAATTAATTCTCAGTCTAAACAGACAAAAGTCCCAGCATTTACAGATGAGCTGCAGGGACTCACAGAGGCTTCGATATGACATTCTGCTACCCTTTTTCCAGGCAGAAAAGAGACAGGTCTGCCTATATTTATATCTGTATTATCAAATTAAGAATACCATAAACTGAAGTACAAGCACACTGTAGGCTTTGAAAAGTCAAATTGAACACTGAGCATTGATTTTTTTAATTACTAGTAATTTGGGTAATTTAGCTTTGCTTATTGCTTATAAAAAATCTTTTATACCTGTTCTTCTATTGTAATAAAATAATTCACCTTTTATAAAGAAAAATATAGATACATCCTTTAAGAAGTCAAACAAAATTAGTATTTTGTCTTTCTCCCTTCCTTTTTTTTCTTTTTGAACCCCTAAAAAGACTTTTAAGATTTTAGTGATTTAGAAACTACTAACTATAGGGCTATAGGACTCAATGTATAAAAAGCTTTGACTTCCATCAAAGCTTATCCTAGTCTTGCTGAATGGTTAAATATTTTACTTCCAAACTCCTTATGACATGGATAGGCACCTGTGTGTCCCTATGTACTCTTTTATATTATTACTGATGTGATGCTGTGGACTGTAGATGCTGCTCCAATAAGTCAAGACATGCATTTCAGCTCATTAATCTCTGATTTTTTTACAGGTGTTCTGTTACTTGCTCTGATGTTACTTTACCAGATACAGTTATTCAAGTTCCCTCTGTCAGAAAAGGAAGAGAATATTATTCCCCTCCCACACACACATTCTTCCATTTACTTATTTTTTTATTACATTCTCTTCATTTCTTGATTTATCAAATCTAGTTTTTCTAAGATTATGACTTTAAGACTGAATTCTCTTTGCCTGGAGTTTTACACGTCTCTGAGAAAAAAAATTGCCTACATTTTCAAGTAGCAAGTAAAAATCATTCAACTGGATTTTTACAAGGAATTTTGTGTAATAATAACAGGGAATCTGAAATACAAATTGCAATACTTTAGGGGCGGCTTTTTTGGTTGTTAATGTGTTTGGTTTTTTTTCCCACACAGCTGCAGATAAGCAAGTGTAGTTTCCATTTTTAAAGATAAAAAATCTCAGTAGTTCTCAGTGTTCATGTTTTTGCTTGTTCTTCCGTTGGTCATATACCTGAGCTAACAAAAAAAACAAAACCAAAACATAGTCTTCGTAATTATGTTCCACTCTAATAATTCATTAAGTTATCTGTTTAACTGAGGCTTTTTTCCTCAAAATATGTGCAGATGAAGGATATACAACCACACAAATGTCATTAAAGTGGCCAGATGAGATAAGCATAAGAAGGCAAAAAGATATGATTACTTAACATCAGATACTTAATTAGAGAAAATAAGGATGAAACCAAAATTATTTTAAGCCCCATTTCAGAGAGGAGAAATAAATATAATAAATGTTGTTAAAGACATCAGGAAGTGTAAACATGTTACACGAATGTTATTATTCTGTAGTATATATGCAGGTATTTAATTGTCGTTAGCAATTTCCAGGAAATGTTTTCTCTACATCCATGAGTCAGTTGCTGACTCTACTTTTGTTGTAACATATAATGTTCTCATTATGCATGTGCAAGAGTAGGCCAGACCAGAGGTGCCCTCTTTGTCCCAGAATTTGTCACCTCTCCCCTTCCTGTTCTCCAAGCTTAGATCCTTGGTCCTTGGGAGAAGTTACACCTGTAAGCAGACTGTGACACTGAATGACTACGCTGCTGGAAAGCTATGAGCACACATCGCTTTGAAGGGGACTGCATACATCCATTAGCCCTTCCCATGGAGTCAGCAGAAGTCCATCAGCTAAAATGTCCATCACAGACAACATTACACCCACAAGGGTGTAACCAGAATAGCTCTGGCAGTGGCAACAGATGAATTCTGAAACAAAAAGAAGCACAGGAACATACAGTCCGACGGCTGTCACTAGTCAGAATCCGTCTGACTTCAGAGGTAGGATATCACCCCTTGTTATTAATCAGTGTATTTCAAACGTGCATACATAACATGCACATACACGTGCGTATTCATTATGTACCTGAATCAATATTTTGCGTTCACCAACAACGCTTCATAATTAAAGTGTTTACACAATTAAATTTCTTGTGGAAATACTTTCTATCGGTCTGTAGCAAACCACAAAATGTGAAAAAGACTCAGAGTTGGCTTATTTTTTAATGATATAAGCAAATTTGAGGCTTTACAGAAACCATTTAGGGCATTTTTTAAAAGCTTGGTGTATTGAAAATGTGTAAATATAAAAAATGTAATCAAACTATGTTCCTTTAGGCATTATTATATGTTAATGTATTTCACTCTTTATTTTAATACCAATAACTAATGAATAGATCCATTAAAATTCTATGTTATTTATTAAATGGAAACATTCCAATGTAAATGTCTTTTAAAATTTCTATAGTCTTTACAGACATAATATGGATAATACAGTTTAACATAAAAATTAATAAAACTATAAAACGATCTGAGTCTATTTTATACACATAAAGATAGGGGAGATTTATTAAAGAAAATCACAAATACGACTGATGAGAACAGCATCTGCTTTAAAGGTTGATTTAATTCTACTTTTGTAATTTTCATTTAAGATTTTAGCCCCTCAGTTTTGTCATTGGTCTGGGCACAGCACTGGGGACCTGACATGCTTTGATTATAATCCCAGATCTAACTGGGTGGCCTTGGGCAAATCATTCCTGAGCTTGTTTTTCTTTCATTGTCAGCAGTGTATAGGGGAAGTAGATTCTTTGTCTGTTTAGCTGTTTCTTGACTAGTAAAATGGAAATGGTCATCTTTATCTGCTATGTAAAGATGCTATAGAGATTTGACAGCTAATATTTGTGGAGTACTGCTTGTGAAGATTAAAAGCAAAAGCCATGTGTTATCTGGTTTCATAGTTATATAAAGAACTTCCTTTATAATAATTGAGCTAGAAAACACTCCTAGATGTTTTTTAAAAATGAGGCCGCCTCATGTCCCAGAATCAGGTTATGGTAGGTGTTGTTCCAAGCAGATAGACAGATTTGAAAACTGCCAGGTAGAATATGCAACAATGAACATGTTATACATGATGCACCATAAGCAGTATTTTGCCTAATCGCATCTCCTGCTATGTCCATTTTAAATATTTTTAAAGCAGAAAGCACAAGAGATTTCATAACTGAAGGAAACACCTGTGACTAGCAATTATAAATAAAAATAATAAATGTTTTTTGCAGTTATAGATCAAGCTGTGAGATGATCATTAATTTGTATGTTTTTGGAAGAATAGTTTCAGATAAGTCAAAGATCTACTATGCTGTCAAATGAAAGGGAACAGATCCCAGTTCTGAGAAGAATTTCTTTCGTCTTGTAGCTGGAACATTTACAGACATTACTGTTCCGGTTTCTCACTGGAGTGCACCAGTTAGAGGCTGTCAACTCCATAAGTAATGCACATGAATCACCTAAATCAGTCCAAGTGATCTTCCTGAACAATTTTAAGTTTAGATATCTGATACTACACTGTATATGAAAAAACTCTTCACATCTTTGGTTATCTGTATGGATTTTAATGGCAGAGGAGTGGAACAGACAGCTTGATTGTGACTGATTAAACCATTGCAAAGGCTTGGTAATTGATTCCATTTCAAAGCACTACATCTACTTGCAATTTCAGATTGCAAAGGACATGCAAAGAAGGAGAAAAAACTGATTTCTGCAAAAACTGTGGTTAGTGACAAATTCAGCATTAGGAGTGATGAAGAAAGGATGATTCCAAGGGAGATTAGAATCATAGAATCATTAAGGTTGGAAAAGACCTCAAGGATCATCAAGTCCAACCGTCAGCCCAATACCACCTAACCCACTAAACCATGTCCCTAAGCACCACATCTACACGTTTCTTGAACACTTCCAGGGATGGTGACTCCACTGCTTCCCTGGACAGACTGTTCCAATGCCTGATCACTCTTTCAGTGAAGAATTTTTTTCTAATATCTAGCCTAAACCTCCCATGGCATGACTTGAGACCATTTCCTCTTGTCCTATCACTTGTTACTTTAGAGAAGAGGCCAGCACATCACTGCAACCTCCTTTCAGGTAATTGTAGAGAGTGATAAGGTCTCCTCTTAGCCCCATTTTCTCTAGACTAAGCAGAACAGTTGTGTCCAAGCTTCCTTTATTAAATCATCAGTTATGAGGGTAGAGGCTGGAGGTTGGGAAGAAGGAGGTGATGTTTAATAGAATAAGGCACCTATTTATTTTTTTTTAAAGAGAGGCAAACAGCTTTAAGCTTGTTTTTGTTAAGTCTGAGAGTGCAGCATTGTCTGAATTTAAAATCTGTAATGGGAGCTAAGCTGTATTTCATAAAGCTCTGATAAAGAGATTCAATGAAAAATACGGGCACTTCGATAGGAGCATGGCAAGAGGCCTCTAATAAGCTGAACACCAGCATTGTTTCACTTGCTCCTTCCCTCCCCTGCTTCAGAAGCATTGCTACATTTACTTTTCTGCACAGGAGTCATATTCTTAAAGTAGCATACTTAGAAAAAAAAAGTCTTTCATAAATATTTGAACAATCATTTCTTTCCTTTTACTTTAATTGCTCTATAGTCCATGATTAAAGTTTACAGTCCTTAGTCACAAAGGACTTTAAGGTCATGCTGCAGGCAAGACTCGTTCCAAAATGAAAGAAGTGGCAAAATACGTAAGACATTTTCTATGCATTATCTGTATTTCTTCCTGGAAGCCTTGGTCAAGTCTCAGTCAGTCTGTACCTGGGCATTTGTACTGTAGCAAAGGGACCTGGGTGCTAGGCTGGCAGCATCCTACTCTTGTATGTCTGTACTGCCACACACCCGAACTCATAGGCTGCAGAGGCTGGCATGCCCTAGTCATCTTTCTCTGGTACTCAACAGGCCTTGATCTAGTCTCTGTCAGTATGTAATATTAGGTTTTATTTTGGAGACAGAGCTTTTACCTTCTAGGGCTGTTCATTACAAGCTGTTCATAAGAACTACAGTCTCTGTTCTGACAAGGAAATCAGTCATGACTTGTCAACAATGCATACAGTTTGGATGGGCCACACTCACTTATATGGCTATAATTGCAGAGGTTTTATAAAGGCAAATGGAGTCTCTCTGGGTTTGCTCCAAAGCAGATTTTGTTAGAATAACTGTTCTTCCACTATTGGTCTGAGTGCTTATGTTTGTGTATGTGTTTCTGCCCCTTGACTGAACGCTTGGAAATTTTCAAACTGGAAAACCATCACCTCTAAACTTTCCAAATAAACTTCCAGCTGATGATCACTGACGCTGAAATTCATGAAATTTCTCTATTAATTTTTTTGGATGAAAAATATATTCAAGGACATTCAGTGCCTTTCTAACTACTTATAAGAAATCTGAAGAGTGTGTCAACAGCAAGGCATTTAAAATACATAATCCATCAAGCAGCTTTTTTTCCCATAATATTCGGCATATCTAGGGCTGTTGAAATGAAGAGTTGGGTTTTTGAGTGTGTGTGGACATACAGTAGCATTGTAGACTGAAAATATACAACTCTTCTTATATGACAAAACCTAAAAAATCATTGTATGCTTTAAAATATTGCCAGTTGGATGCACCTGAGGTATTCTATCCCTTGAACTGAAAAACAAACAAGGTCCTCCCTGCGTAGCCACGACCATGCAGGGTGTCTGGAAATGCTTGATGGAAGATGGGAGAAACAGCCATTTCCCTATCACAAGATGACAGAAGTGTAGTATAAATTCCCTGTCTTTCTTCTTCCTTTTCCCCCGTATGTTAGTCCCTAACAATATCATATATATGTATAGGATTGGAAATATTTATTCTTTATTGTATGGCCAACACTTTGCTTTGCTTTTTTTTGTTGTTGTTTTTTTTTTGGGTTTTTTACCCCATGATGGTCTTACATAATCAACACATCTCTTTTAAGCCATTCCATACCATGATTACAGGAGGGAAATTGCAATACGTTCAGACTATCGCAGCAAGTTTCCCTCAGAAATCACTTTACCTTTATTAGGGATCAAATTACAGGATGCCATTAATTATTAAAACTCTCAGCTTCATCCAGTGTATAGTTTTTCTGCGTATGCACCCTCATGGTAACAACACTCATTCTGGAAGGATTTCATTGAGGGTTTTCTGCCAGTTCCTCAACAGAACACTCAGATCATAGTAACATGTTACCAGCAAGAATGCTGTGAGACAAGTGGAGATATGGCCATTTCAGTCACAGAATCATAGAATCATAGAATCACAGAATGGTTTGGGTTGGAAAGGACCTTAAAGATCATCAAGTTCCAACCCCCCTGCCATGGGCAGGGACACCCTCCACTAGCCCAGGTTGCTCAAAGCCTCATCCAGCCTGGCCTTGAACCCCTCCAGGGATGGGGCATCCACAGCTTCCCTGGGCAACCTCTTCCAGTGTCTCACCACCTTC
>VZTO01015667.1:0-89575 GCA_013400615.1 Syrrhaptes paradoxus
ACAGGGGAGCATATTCATGAACATATGCCAGATGGGCAACACACAACATTCATGACTACTTATATATCTTAAATGCAGATAAGATCTTAACGCACCTCTTTCCCCTCCAGACCAAATAGGATTTTAGTCACTACAAGCCATAGATATAAAATTAAGATTTTAAAAAATAAAAAATAAAAATTAAAAAAAAAAAAGTCAAAACACCCACCCTGAAGAGGAGGAGAACAGCATTAAAAGAGAGAACCCACATCATGAGCAGAGGAAGAGCATTGCTGACAGCTGTGCAAGGGAACCCCGCAGCTCAGTACCAGTCAGGCTAGTACTGGCCCCTTAACGCCAGCATCCCCAGAAAAAAAAAAACAAACCACACACAACCACATTGCTCAGCAATGCCCCGGAAGTATTTCTGACCTTTCTCTTCCCCACGGGAAACAGGGTGAAATAAATCAATCGCATCAAAAGGCACATTGTGTCAGAAAATTAAAAAAAAAAAAAAGAAAAATCAACAATCTATAGAAAGCTTATCTGAAAGCATCTCAGAGACAGGCAGCCACGAGAGTGATTTGTGGCGTGCTGCAAGGGCTCCATCTATCCTCCCAAACCCCTGCGATCCCCCATCCCGGCAGAGCATCGCCCTCACTCACCTGCTGCAGCCCCCCAAACCCGTCTGGAGGCAAACAGGGTTGAGCTGAAGGTGACAGACCCTGCGGCCAAGCAACGAGGAGGCGAGACGCCGGTACATGTCGCCGACCACCCACAAAGACAACGAGGTTGGTGGATGCCCAGGTCAGCCCAAGAAGCATCCTGGATTTGGCATCCCTCTACCCACCAGGACATGGTGGTGGTGATACTCAAGTCATCGCCATGACAAGCCACCCCTGTGTCCAAGCAGTCCAGGTTGTGGCACTCTCCACGTGCCGGGGCAGTGCAGCCTTATGGGAAATGTAGTTCTGCACGTGTTTTAGTGGAAAACTGGTGTAGATGAAGATGATGCTTCATACTGACCTCTTGCCTCCATGCCAGGCTCCAGCCCCCAAAACAATGCATTTCTTCACAAAAAGAAAAAGCTTCTTAGTCCCACTTTCCATGCTACTCTATGCCCCAAAAGAGCTGTCCCAACAGTCGACAGCACTCATGGGCATTTCTGTCTGGGATAACAGCCTAGCAGGTCCCCACAGCCCAGGTTCCAAAGCATCTAGCCCCCTAAATTCTCCTTCTCTACGCCAGATATTGGGGTGCTCTGGGACAGAGTGACACCAAGTGGCTAAAGCCACTGCTTCCTGACACCTCCAAAAAATACAGCATCCATCAGCCCCACTCATACACTCTTTCCCAATGCTCTCCTACCAAAAAGCCTGCCTGGATTATTCAAAAACTGCTGAAAAGGGGAAGAAAAAAAAATTACAATATCTTTATATCCTCTACAACTCCCTGATATGGCTCCTGCTGTCTTGGAAGGTGTTTTATTACACAGGGTTGTGAAGATCATCTCTTCTTACCATCCACAAGCATCTCCCTTCCCTAGCTGGGCACCAGCAAATCCATTTCACAAGGAATATATATATATTATATACTGTCATAATTATAAAAAAATTATTATATAAATATTATTTTGTATTCAGGACCTCCCATCTTCTCTCAGCCCCTTCTTCCTGCCAAGAGTGTCAAGTTCAAGGCTTAAGAAAATAAAGTAGATCAGTTAATAAAAATAATAATGAAGAATTTTCCAGTTTTACCCTAAGAAATAAAACTAAAATCCCAATTGCTCAAGTGTTAAACCTGCCCACAGGCCAAAGGCACACAGAACACTTACCATTTCCACTTGTTTTCTGCCTCTTCTTTCTTTCCTTCCTCTTTCTCCTTTTTAGCCTTTTTGTTTTTTTCTTCTCCTTCTTCCTGCAATTTCCTTTTCTGGGTTTTCCCCAGAGCCTCCTCTTCACTCTTCTCTTTGCTCTTCTTCCCCTTCTCTTTTGATTCCTCCTTTGGCTTTTTCTCCTTCATTTTCTGCTTTTTCCCTTTCCCAGCTACTTCTCCCTTCCCTTCCTCCTCCTCCTCCACCTCCTGCCCAGTCTCTGCACTCTGGTTATCTCTGCATTCTTCATCCTTTTTCTCATCCACCTCCTCTTCCTCCTTTACTCTTTTTCCATCTTTACTTTCCTTTCCCACCCCATCTCTCTCCTCCAGCCTCAATCCCACTTCTTTCTCTCCTTCCTCACCCATCTTCTCCTCTTCAAACACTTTTTCCTTCTTTGTTTTCTTCTTTCCCTTCTTCTCCACCCCCTCTGTTTTCACCTTCTTGCACTTCTCTGTGTTCCCCTTCTGTCTTTGCTTTGCAACACCCCGTTCCTGGGTACTTTTACTCCTTTGCTTGGCTCTGCCCTGTCCCCCTGCCCGATTCTTTCCCCCATCAGCACCCTCCTCCTGCTCCTCAAGGCCATCCATCACATCCCTGGGGCTTTCCTCAAATTCATCCTTCTTTTCTTTTCTCAATGGTCCCTTTTTCTCCTGCTTCCTTTGCTCTTGCTTCTTCTCTCTTTTCCTTTTTGGGTCTTGGGCATCCCCTTGCTGCTGTGAGACAGGGGGGTCCAACTCCTTCTCATCATCCTCCTTGACACTGATGATCCTCACATCCATCTCCAAAGCCCCAGGATCTCCAGAAAGGGGTGCAGCCCCACCAGCATCATCATCACTTGGCTTTGGGACCTGTGGGAAACAGCCAGAAGAGGTGTTGAAGCTGGGAAAGGAGAGCGATTATCCCAAAGCCTAAGTGCATGAAGGATGTGCTGAGGGATGTGCCTCATGTAGGATTGGGTCTGGGAGATGACTGTTCTCCCTGGGTTTCCTACCCCATCTCCATCCTTGGTTGCTGAGAGCTGCTGTCTTGTTGTGGGTACTGCTCTCCGGGGTTTGTGCCGAGACCTACAAGAAAAGCAAAACCACTTAGAATCATAGAATGGTTTGGGTTGGAAGGGACCTTAGAGAACATCTAGTTCCAAGCCCCCTGCCATGGGAAGTGACACCTTCCACTAGACCAGGTTTCTCAAAGCCTCATCCAACCTGGCCTTGAACACTGCCAGGGTGGTGAAACACCTGATGGGATGAGGAAGCTCAAATGCGCAGAACCAGAAGGTCTCTAGAGCAAATTGAGAAGCCCCAAGGAAATGTCTCCAGAGACACCTCTGCCCAGAGATGGGGGCAGGTTTGCAAGGTTTGGCAGCACCAACAGAAAGCAGGACAGAGATGGCATCAGGCTGAGTGTCGTGGACACACTGGAGGTGACCTCATGATGTCACGTATCTCCTGGACTGTGGGGACAGGCTTCCCCACTTCCCTGCCAAGGAGGCAGCCTGAGTGTTGACATGATGAGGAAGGACACAGCCTCATCATAGCAAGCTGTAAGACCAGGAACATCCAGATCTGTGTCCTCCACCGTCAGAAATATGGGTGGGGAACACAGGAGTGTTTCCTTGGTCAGAGAGGTCAGGGAGCTCTGTGGGACATGCAAACATTATAAAACACCAACCTGCTCCTATCAAATACTTTCTCCCAAGGCTTCTCCAAGCCAGGCATGGAGTCAGGAACCTCATCTTTGAGTTCCTCGTGTTCCAGAAAAGCAACAGAAGAGATGAAAGCAGGAGTAGCATGCACAGCCTAAACCGAGCCTACATCTTGTAGGCTGAGGCTACATCTCCACAGGGTTGAGGTGATGGTGTCCCCTTGCCCATAGGGAAACTTAGGGCTATCCCTGCTTGGTCACTGCAACTTCCTAAATGAGTTGAGATGCCCAGGAGGCTGCAGAGCATCACATCCTCAGCTTGTGATCAGCACCATCACAAAAAAAACCCAACTCATCCAAGCCAACAGGTGAAAAGCAACCAGAGCCACATTCTTCCAGCTCATGCTAGGCAAGCTTGGAGCTGAGCTCAGGCCCTTGCACCAGCCCATGGGTCAGACCCATTGCCTGCCCTTCCCCCCATCCTGGCACCCCTCAGCAGAGCCAGTTGCCCAGCTGCTACCCAAAAAGGAGCTGGGACACACAGTTTCTCCTCCCAAGGAGGGTGGTGATGGCGCTCCTGCATGTCCAAGTAAGCACAAAGAGACCAGAGCCACAATTTCTGCTTTTAGCCAAAACATCCCACAGATAACATTTCTGCAATGGAAATAGATTTTTTGGCCCTTTTCTAAAAATAAATTTATGCTGATGCTAAATTACCAGGCTGGGGGACATCAGGGCAACACAAGGCTTAGGAAAGCCTTCGATCCTGCTTCAGATGGAGACAGCAAGTTCCCAAAAAACAAAAAAAGAAGACAGGACAGATGCTTTTTTCACACAGCTACAGCACACACTACAAAAATCTCTATTAAACTCATTAGGGCAAATGGCCCATCAAAACACAGTCAGCCCCTCCAATCTCATTAGCAGCTGAGAGCCAGCAGATTCATGACTCAGAAGGCAAAGTCCTGCCACCTTTTAGGATCGGCTCCTTCCCCAGAAAGTCTTTATTAGAGGCCTCTCACTGGACATGAAAGCCCCTGCCCCTAAGACACAGAGAAGATTAGCTTGCTAAGGAGCAGCTTTATGAATTTAGCTCCCTATCTTTGCCGAGATCTAGGACGAGGCGAGAGAACAAAACACCCTTTTCCCAGGCTTTGCAAGGTTGGTTGTCCCCACCAACATTTCTCCACTGCCTACGTCTGTATTTATGGAGGTATGTGCACCTGAGTGATCGCACCCTGCTGACTCAAGCATCCTTGAGGAGGTTGGGTGAGGCCAGGAGCCTCCCTCACCACTCTCAAACCCCACTTGAAATGGTTTTTTTTGCAAGGTTGAAGGTCACTGAAGGCACCAGGATGTGGCCAACATGTCCCATGAAGGCTTCAGCAATGATACAGAAGGGAAAACCAGGGCTGTGTAACCCTATAGCAAGAAAAGAAATTATGAATTTCCAGTTCTCTGGGCAAAAAACATTCAAAAAGTAGCCCAAACATACCTTGAAGAGTCGTTCAGCCCCACTGGTGGCCCTTGGTGGAGGGCTGATTTAGTCTTCTCCTGGAAGATATGAACAGTGTTGATCTGGAAGAGGTTAGCTGGCATGGGTACCCCAACAGCAGCATCACCCCCAAGTGAAGACAGTCAGCCAGGCCACAGTATCCATGTCCCATTGACATCACCTTGCCCTTCATCATCCACCTTGGCTAGAAACCAGGAACCCAAAACAGCAGGCTTTTCCAACCGTGAGGAGAGCTTTGAGGTTTTATGGGGTTAGGAAATCCCTGCCTTACTTCCAACAACACTAAAAAAGTATTTTATAGAAATATGAAACACAAAAACTATCACCCCTCCTCAACCATCATGCTCAATAGATACGTTGCTGCTATATCAGGGACACTGGTCCAGAACAGCAGAAGGGATGGGAGGGCTCTGAAACAAAGGTGCATCAGATGACAGCTTGTGTACATCCATGCCAGCTTAGTCCTTAGAAGATTAAATGATGCTTGTAGCAGATGTCAAGAGAGGTGGGGGGCAAAGCCACAGGGTGGGAAATGTAACAAGGGTGAACAGAGGGCAAGGAGAAAGAAAAACCACAGCACAGGGAAAATGGGGACAGGATCTAGAAGAAAATGAGCTCAGAGGGGACTTAAAGTCCTAGGAGCTGACGAATAGTGGCCACCAAAAATATTATCCCACTGTTTGCACACTTGTTTTCAAAGCTGAAGCCAGGTTCTTCTGCTCCTGGCTATGTGAGGCTCCCCAAAACCCATCCCAGCTTCACCCAGTTCTTGCCAAGCATTGAGATTCATTATAAATCCTGACTTCCCCAAGTTTCTCTTTCGAAGGCTTTCAAGGGAGGCCAAAACCACACAGGGATTTTTCTTGAAAGTTGCTGCAGAGAAGCTGCTGGGTTAACTCATTAAGGGGGAAAAAGCCTGAGTTAATTATAGGTTGGTTATAGCAATATACACTTACGTTCCCTGGGAATACACCTGCTCTCAAATTCACAATCCTTCAGCCACTGTCAGAAATCAGGATGGTAAATTCAAGAGCAGCCACAGTCTTCCAAAAAAAATTCCTGCATGCAAATGCCTGGTGCTTGCACCAGGAACACTGGCAACACCAGGACACCAACCACAGGCACCCTTGGGGAGTTTCAAGGCTGTGGTTTCAATTGTGTCCATCCAGAAGAGTCTGCTGACATTTTAGATACTTTGCAAGAGGGATGGAGACTCACCATGGGGAAGGGAAAAAGCATCTCTCCTGGTTTTACACACCAAGAGGACAAGTAATAACACAGGCAAAGCAAAATGACAGGGGAATCGGCCAGGATCTGTCCTCTCCAGCACCAACCCAAGAACATCAGTGAAGACCAAATGCCTCTGAAAGGGGTGCTGTCAGGATGAGACCAGTCCCAACCTTGTGCTTGGGAAGTGACAGAGCCACACATGCTCTTGGTCCAACACCAAAATGTGACTGATTCAACCCCAATGTGACACGCATCTGAGCTTCAGGCAATTTACTCTTTAGTTTAATTCAAGATTATCCTGGTTTCAGCTGGGACAGAGTTCACTTTCTTCACAGCAGCTAGTGAGAGGCTGTGTTTGGGTTTGTGATGAGAAGAAGCTGATCACACACTGATGGTTAGAGTTGCTGCCAGGACACTCAAGGACTTTCCAGCTTCTCTTCTGGGCCAGTGTCTGCAGGGGCAGAAGAAGCTGGGAGGGAGCATAGCCCCAGTTCCCAGCCCAGGATTTGATCTTAGGTTTAGGATTGAGACCCAAATTGGCCAATGGTCTATTCCATATCATGCNAGTAGCTTCATTATTAAATTGTTCTTATCTCAACCCACAAGTCTCTTTTCCCTTCACACCTTTAATTCTCTCCCCATCCCCAGGAGGTGGGAGGATGAGCGAACAGCTGTGTGGTGTTGGCTATCAGCCTGGGTCAAAACTGTGAAGATACTCAAAGGCTCCCTTTTAGGGGCTTTTAAACAACCACAAGCTACAGAACAGCATCCTCACAACTCCCTTGAGAGCAAACCACACAAGTGTTCCTTAACCCTTCTGTGCAGAGACCACCACATACCAACCCAGATGCAGCTCTCTCCTCCTCCCAGATCCCATCACGCTGGCTCAAGTGGAGACCTTTCCCTTTCGCAGCCTCTTGCTTTAGGGAGCTTCTTGGCCAAAAAAGGAGACAGAGAAGGAATACAAGTTTTTTTCAACCAAAACCAACTTTTTTGATAATTGAAGCAGCCCAAGGAGAGCAGAGTTGGACACAGCGCTCCCATGAATGACTCTGGGCTGAACCCAGATGGGGAAGCACAGCATGGGGATGGACAAAGCTCTGCAGCTCCCATCTGCTCCCCGATTGTCACCATCACCTCCCAGCATCCAGCCAATGAGTTACCTGCTGATGATGTTTTCTTGCAGTGGTTTTTCCTTGTCCTCTGATTTCTTCTTCTTCCCTTTTACTGCAGAAGGCTGTGCACCAGGACAGAGCAGCGTAAGAGAGAAGGAAGTTCATTGCAGTGGGTTTGATGCCCCAAAATATTGGGGACAGTTACAAGGGTCACCCCAATAACTGGGCATGTAGAGGGCCGGCTGGTACCTGCACTGTGCACAGTGTTTCCTCTAGTTCCTTCTTCACAACCTTTCTCCTTGGTGCCTTCAGTTCCTCCTGCCCCTCTTCCGACTCATTCTTCCGCTTCCTGGGAACAAGGGCAAATTCATCCTACCGAGGCCAAGCAGACAACACCCACAGCAAACCCCTTCGTGGTGACAATAAGCCATGGCATTATGCCACACTGCCTAACTCTTATATCACCAAACAAAAAGGTCTCCCAAAAGGAAATTTGGAGACATTTTCCTGCTGACCACTTTTGGGCTGAACTGCCCAACAGAACCAGCCGCAGGAAGCAGGATAATGTAATGTTGGAGGCCCCCCAAAATCCCCTACCATGCCCCATGGTACCCACCTGCTGTTTTTCTTTGCCCCACTGGCCCTTGAGGCCCCCATGGCTCCGTCATCCACCAGCTCTTCAAGATAGGGTTAGGACACGTCCCTGAGGATGGTCACTACAACAAGATGGAGAAATACATGGCTAGTAGCACACCAGTTTTTCTCTCAGAGGAAACCCCAACAGATGCTCACTCCACAGCTCAACCCTGAAGTTTGCAGCTACCCACAAGGTCAAGCTCAGCTTTAACAAGGACCCAAGTAGAACATCAAAGGGAAAAGCCTTGAGTTTAGTCCCTGAGCTGCTGTTGAAGGTGGTAAAAATAAAATCACTGCTAAAATAGAAGGAAAGCCTCCTCCCCTCCAAATAGTTTAGGAATTTACAGCTCCAGTTAGGTAGATGGGAGTTGTGTGCCGAGATGGATTTGCAGCCTCAGAACAGCCCAGGGTATGCAGCAAGTATTATCCAGGCCCTAAATACCCACAGAAAGACATAACAATGAAAAATAATAGAAACACAACAAAGAAAGGAGCAAAACTAAGATATTGACTCCCTCCACCATAACAAGCAGCCAGGCCACCATCATCCAGTTATCACCTCTCCTCTCCTTCTTGTGGTTGGAGCAGCCAAACCCTCCCAAATCATTCTCCCCCCTGGAAATTCAAGGGTTTAGAGAATGCAAGAAATAAAAATGAAATTCAAACAACACCAGCATAGTCCCCATTCATGAAAGACCTTCACTACTGAGGAGAAAAGGGGACTTTTCAATGAGAAAAGACAAGCTACAAAGCACCATGAGACAGCCTGAAAACTTTTCAAGGAGTAGAAAACATATTGAAAACCTCCATATTTCACCATCCCTTGCTGAGCCATGAGCACTTACAGCTGCCAGTGTGACCATACACCCTCAAAGCCACCTAAACTGAAGAAGATCTCACCCCTTAGCCCAGCTGCTTCCCTAAAGACAATACTTCCCCTCCAGGCAGCATATTTAAAGACTCACTCAGCTCTGATTGGAGGCTCCCAGCCCAAGATGCATCCTGGGAACTGAAGTTTTAGCCCAAAAGCTGAATTTGAGAAGAACCCCTAACCAGCATCTCCTTCACAAGAGAATCTAAGGGGAAAATGCTTTGCATCATTCAGGTGGAGAACTGGGCCAAACATATTGGTTTAAAAACAGCTTAGAGAAACCTGTCTTCCAGGAGATATCCCCTCTGCAATTAGTTTATTAATTTAATCCTGAAATCCAGCCTTTTTCAGATGCTTCTTGACCATCAGAACCACATGGCTAGATTTGGGGAGATCTTTGAGCCCAGACTCTGAATGCAGAAAATAGCTCCTGCAAGGTGGGGCTCTATGCTATAACCCACAACCCCCATCCTGAAGCCCTACCCCACCCTAGTCCTCTCCAGTCCTATTCACGGAGGTGAGTCTATTGCTTTCACCTGCCCGTGTTACCATCAAGCACCTCATCACAGCTGAGCCTCAAAATTATCTCAACCATCTTCAACCTGGTGCAAGCAACACTGCTGGGACACAGCATGAAGAATCAAAGAATCACAGAATGGTTTGGGTTGGAAGGCACCTTAAAGATCATCAAGTTCCAACCCCCCTGCCATGGCAGGGATACCCTCCACTAGACCAGGTTGCTTAAAGCTTCATCCAGCCTGGCCTTGAACACCTCCAGGGATGGGGCATCCACAGCTGCTCTGAGCAACCTGTTTCGGTGTCCCACCTCCCTCATAGTAAAAAATTTCCTCCTAATATCTAATTNGGGGGGGGGGGGTGTCTCAGCAGAGTGGAACAGAGGGGAAGAATCCTCTCCCTCAAGCTTTTGGTCCCACTGCTGGTGACGCAGCCCAGGACATGGTTGTCTGGGTCATGTTCTCACCAACACCAAGAACCAAGAGCTTTCCTTAAAAATGCTGGCTTTTGGGGCAAAAAAAAGGCATTTCCCCATGCTGACATCACCGAGTAGCAGGGCCATGCGTTCCCCTGGGAAGGTGCCACCCAGTTCATGGTCAAGAGCGGAAACCCCTGGAGGAAGGGCTGGCTCTGGGAAAGCCTCTTTGATCTCCATTGCACCACCCCTGGAAAAGGCAACAAAGCCACCTTTCTTGATGGATGAGTAAAAGTTGTCAAGGGATGGGAGCCGGCCCCGGGGCAGGGAGCAGGAGAGGATGATGTTGTGTCAGGGCTTGTTCACTGTCGGCCGCCTTCTGCCAAGCTGTGGACTGGTGTATATTTGGTTTTCTTCCATTTTCAGCCTGGGTCCCATGTAGATTTATCCAGATGTGATGCTTGGTGAAGGTTTCTCCCAAGCTCTCTGTGCCAGATGGGATGTCCATGGTGGGAAACAATGGCGTTTGCAGGGTGGGTAAACTGGGAGAAACCCGTCCTGACCTAAACCAGCTCCAATTTACCAAGCTCCAAGCACATCCTGGGTTAAACCTCTTAATAATTATGATGAGTTTTATATATTTTCATATATTTTCCCTTTGCAGACGCTCTTCACCATGGGGAAGATGGGAGCAGGATGGCTCCATCCAGGGCTCTGTAGTGGGGAAACATAGACCACAAAGGGAATCTGGCTCATCATTGGGGAAAATAGGGTGCAAATAGGGTCTTTGCATGGTTCAGTGACACCATGGCCAGTTGTTGAGGGAGGTATCGGTGACAATATCCCTCAAGTTGTCAATCACAGTTGGGCTGAAGGCATCTACCTCATCAGCAGAAGAATAAATAAATCTTCCTAAGTGCTTCCTAGTGTGCGGATGGTTGTGGACGCACAATTAAAGCATTTTTCTTTGCAAACCACTGCGATACTCATCCTGAAAAACATTGCTGCCATTACAGATTAAACAGTAATTCCACCTTTCTAGTCCAGCAGCTCCTTTCGGATTGGGAAATCCAGGAGGGAGAGAAAAATCCTTCCTCACATACTCCCTTTCCCAGGATAGCACACAATCTTCAAAGCCCCGACAAGGAAAAATCAGCTGAGGAAGGTGGAAATAATATATTTAGTATATTCAGGCAGTTATCAAATAAATTCCTGTAATATAAATGGTTTAATGTATGCCAGATGATTTTTTTTTCCTCCTCGCTGAACAGCTGGATCTGCACAGTGTTCCCTGTACCCTATTGACATGAATGGGATTCATCCTGCACCTCGTTAACTTCATTATAGAAATGAAGCCAGGTCCCAGTAAAGACTAAGAGACATTTGCGCGGTGACACACACTGCTGACAACCCAGCTCAGCATCTCCATGGGTCCTATGTGAATCCTGGGAACGCATTTTTCCAACCTCTGGTGACTTTTCCGTAGTATTTTACTGGCTTTATTGCCATTGCCTGGCCCAACTCTTATTTTATGACCATCCTTGAAAGTAAAACCCTGCTTTGGCTTAACAATACCGCTCAGAGTGGGGAAAGTGGGTAGGATTTGCTGTATCTGGCTGGAAAAAGTAAGAAAATTGGTTTTATTTTTTTTAATTTACTTTTGTATTTTATTTTTACATTATATTGTATTTTGTACAAGGCTGCACAGGAGCAGCATCTAATGACTATAGCAGGGCAAGGGTAAGGCAGTCCCAATTGCTCCAGCAGCTGCGTGAGCTGCAGTGTCACCATCCAGTTGTTTTATGGTTTTTTTTTTTTTTTGGGGGGGGACATTATGTGGCCAAGGGGCACAGTCCTGGGGCAGATTGCCACCACACCACCACAGCAGCCCAGATGTTGCAGGGGAAGGTGAGGGAGGAAGCCCAGGGGAAGGGGCTGGATGGGGTGGGGGGGTTCCCAGATGTGGCCGGCGAGGCTCCTGGATGGAGTTGGGGTCATCCAGATGTGGCTGGGGGCGGAGCGGACGCGCATCCATATGTGGTGCCAGGGGGTTCGCCGTAGGAGGGGCGCGGCGCCCCGCGAAGCCCCGCCCCCAGCTAAACTCCGCCCATCTCACGGAAACTCCGCCCCGCCCCTGTAAGCCACGCCCCTCCCTTGACGTCCTCGGCGTTCTAATTCCCACCGTTGCCACGGGCGCCGGCCCCTCCGCCCCTGCCTTCCCCGAGCCGCTCCTCTCCTCCCTTCCCCGCCTCTTCCTGTCCCCGCGCTCCTATTGGGCAGCGCCGCCATCGATCCGCGCCGTTCCCTTCTCCCATTGGTCTCGGCCGCGTTTCGCCCCGCCCCTACCACCCTGCTTATGCCCCGCGCCGCGGTTGGGCTGGCGCTGCGTTCGCTTCTAGTCGGCAGCGCACGGCGGTGGGGCCGTGAGGGGGGCACCGTCTTTTTAGGGGGGTCCGGGCCTTGATTCACCCAGAGAGTGTGGGGTTTATCCTGGTAGGAAGCAGGTTTGCAGGGTTGTGGGGTTCGCCCCCCGCTGGGGCACCTTTGTGGGAGAGACTGGGGGGGGGTTGCCCCCTGACTGGAATACTGGGGGGTCTGAGGGGGGGTTTCCTTTCCTTTCCTCTTCTCCTCTGAGGTGCTTCTTGCAAGAGTGGGGTGTCTCTGGGGGTTTCCCCCCCCATCTAGGGTAGCTCTGGGGGGGATTCCCCCACCCATCTGAGGTAACTCTTTTAAGGGGGAGGTTGTGGGGGTTTGTCCCCCCATCTGGTGTAGCTCTTTTAAGGGGAGGGGTCTGTAGGGGTTTGCCCCCTACCTGGAGTAGCTCTCACAAGGTGTAGGGGATCTGTGGGGGTTTGCCCCCCCTTCTAGGGTTGCTCTTCCAAGGCGAGGGGGTTCTGGGGACGGTTTACCCCCCCCAAACCCAGCTGGGGTGTCTCTGGGAGGGAGGAAGCAGGTTGTGGGTTTGCATCTAGTTAGATGTTAAGTGCATGGGAGTTTTGGGGGGTTTAAGGCCCCACTCAGGACAAGGCTGGACTCTGATTTCCCCCCAGGGGTTAGCAGGGTGTGGGGCAAGACCAGGAAGCACCTTAGGGCTCTGCAGCCTGAGGAGGGGACACTGAACCCCAGAATCACCCCGTGGGGTCAGGCGGGAGTCCTCAGCCCTCTCAGCCTGTGGATGCTGTACCCCTGGAGATGATGCCCCCCGAGGAGGAGGAGAGCCCAGCCAGCGGCAGTGAGGGGGACAGGGACAGTGGCCTCATCCTCCTGCAAGCCCTGAAGAGCGGCAGCACCCGGAAGGTGAGGCACAGCAGTGGGGTACCATGGGTGGGATGGCAAAGCACCCAAATGATGCTCTATGGGGCTGGGTGTCCCTGTCTGGTCCATGGAGATGGTGGTCCCCATGGGTGCTGTGGGGGTGCAGGTTCATTCTTGGCCATCAAACTGTGTTGGCTTGTCAGGGAATGGTGGGAGGCTGGATGGGGAATGATTTGGTGTGTGGTGTGGGGTAGAAGTGGGTCTGATAGCATCCATAGGCAGCCCTACACAACTCTCATAGTTAGTCACTTAAACTCTGCTCTGCTGTCCTCCGCTGGCTCCATCTGCAAACTTTCAAGTGACTCCTTTTAACTGATTTCTCCTGTATCTCAGTTTTTTCTCCTTCCTGCACATAGGAAGATGGTCCATCCAAGTGCTGCCTGTCCCCGCCACCATTGGAGGTAGTGGGCATGGTATTGCTTGCTGGCATTTCTTGTCCCTGGAGCTGCCTGCAAGGAAAGTTGATTGGTATAGGTGGCAGTCTGGGCTGTGCGTGTGAGATGGGCCTCGATAGCTCCGCTGGCGTCACTCGTTTAATTAGTAACAACGAGGTGAAACCAACGGGGAATTGTCCTCAGGCTGCCACCAATTCTGCTGCTCAGCTTTTCCCCCCCATCCCTTGGGCGTTAATGTGTGCTGCTAGGGTTGAGGAGGCTTTGAAGAACACCGCTTGTTGCGAGAAAAGATGGGTAAACATTAATTTTGGGGTTTTTTTAAGTGTGTCTTCCGTTAGGTCTGTCCCCTGGGAGGCTGCTTTATGAACTTGCAGTGAGTTTGCCCTGTAATCTGATCTTTTCTTACAAGTATATAATTTTCAAAACTTGTTCTTCAGCAGAGAGTTGTGTTTTTGCAGCCCTTTGGCAAAAACAAAACAAAACAAACAAACCACCCAAAACCAACCCCCCCCCCAAAAAAAAACCTTAATCCCTTTCCCCCCAAAAAAAACAACCTAACAACCAAAAAAGCAAAACTGAGCCAGGCTCTAGAAGTGTTTTTTCTTGAGCCAGGGCTGAGATTGCAACCTTGGCTGCACAAGGATCAATCTGATCTGGAGTCACTTGAGCCTGGCCTCTGTGACTGCAGCTCAAGAGGTTGCAACCTTAAACCAGGTTGGAGTTTACCCAGGGCCTTGTCTAAATAGCAGGTGCTGCTTTGTAAGGGAAGATTAACAGGATTTTTTTTTTTTTACCCAATTTATTCTGCATACAGACACACCATTTCCATTGTATGAGCAATTGGTTTACCCTGTTGGGATTTATCAGAGAGTAGCACAGAGGAGAATAACATAGGAAAATATTGCAAAGCTTTGGGGGGGGGGGGAGGGAAACTAGCAGGGGATATGCAGCATCTGTCATAACATTATTGCTTTTTTTTTTAATGAAAAAACAAAACACCTGATTAGATTTCCTGTTAATGATATCAAGATTTTTCTTTAAAAGAAACTATCAATATAACCTCTTCAAGATGTGGAGTTCTTTTTGGTTTGGTTTTGTTTTTTCTTTTTTTTTTTCCCCATCCTGACAGCATCAGGGGCTTGCTCCCTTGCAGGGGATCCTGAATGCTGCTGCAATGGTAATTTTTTTTTTTTGCCAGGGTTCAGATAGCAGGGCTGAAGATTTAATACATCTGTTTCCTGCTGGCGCCCGGCCCTGGCTCTCATGATGCCCTGTACCTCCCCCAGCTCCCCAGAGCAGTTTCATGCTCCTAAAATTCAAGTTCTGGATGCAAGTTTTGCTGTCTTAAAACCCCCATTCCCCCATATTTTTTTTTCCCTAGTTTTAGTTTTCCTTCCTCTTGCAGAGTGCATTAGCCAACAGTAAGGGCACTTCTGTGGGAAATTTAAAACCTTAATCCTCCCCTCATTTGTTAAAAGGCTGTGTGATGTAACCATATTCTCAATAAAAGGTTTTAGAGGTTTTAGCTGGTAATGTCTCCCACAGAAAAACAGCTTTCAGCCGGAGTGCTTCATGAGATTAGTTTCATGATAGGGACTTTTATGTACAAAAAATAGATGTTCAGGGAGCAAAAACATTTGTTGTGACCTACTGGTTCTCTTGTAGTAACAGCCCATATTACTTTGTTGGCTGGGAGGAGAAGGAAATTATTGATAATCTTTTAAAAAGGAGAATTTTAAAGCCTGCTTTTTTGTGTGGAGTGCTTCTCCAGTTTTTGTTTTGCTCTCTATCCCATGGGCTAACACAGCTAAAGCGGGGTCACTTGGCCACTTGTTCTGTGCTGGCCTGACTCAAAAACTCATGGGTTGCAAAGGAGAAGAGTAATCCAAGTTGACAGCTCTGATTCTATCAAAATAGCTTTTAGACCAGCATGACTCTGGAAATAAAATGCGTGCTGAGAGCTTGATGTTCCAGTTACCCTATTTCTACAGTAAGTTTTCCAGCTGCTGGATCATCTGTGAACTTGAAAACATCCCTTTTTGGGGACAAAACTCAGTGTTAGGACATACTATTGTTCCTGAGAGTGGGTGAAAATAAATACTTGACTTTTTTTTTTTCTTTTTTTGAGTGGGAGGTGTTCTAAGCATTTACTGGGTAAAATCCACAGGGTTGAGGTTGTACCTAGAGAGCATGTGTTCAACGCGCAGTTCATGGATCAAGGGTACCTGACTTGTGTGTCAGTGCTTCCTAGAGCTGTAGAAATTGTTGTAATTTGTGGCCGTTCCTTGTCTCTGTGACAGTATTTTTCTCTAGCTTGTACTACAGAACAAATGTTGATATTCTGGAGCATGCCTTGATGCAAGCTGGATGAATTAGCAGAGAGCAAATCCAGTTTGGACTTGAGCAGCTCTCAATGAATTGCCCTCTTCTGACTGAATGGTTGATGCTTGACCCTCACAAGCACTGATCTTCACCTCTTCATTCACCGTCCCTGTGGGGTTGAAGGCTTTCTGGGCACAAGCCACTGGGTTTCCTTGTGCTTTAGCACTTTGTGCTTCGTGTGCTGTTTTCTTTAATTGCATCATGAGTGCAGACTGGTAGTGCTGGAAAAGTTGCTTGGTTCGTTGTTGATTTGGTGGTGATGGATGCTGGAGGAGCTCACCACCTGGGACTCACTAAGCAGACAGATTTGAAGACTTGGGGACCTTCAGGGTTAGCAGTTAGACCCAGTTAAGCACTGGCATAGCTTTGGCATAGCCCAGGAATCCTGATCCTACCCAAAGGAGTTCCCCTTCTGAATGAGAGAACAGTTTTCAGATGACTTGGGATGACCAAAGGTTGCTGTGACTCTATCTGGAGCATGGCCCTTGTTATTGGGTGTCAAACTGAGATATCTCAGGCTTGTTTTGTAGCCTTGCTTGGCTTTCCTTTGGCTCCAAATGATTTTTTTTATTATTTATTTTATTCTGGCAGCCAGTTCTCTCTGTGTGTAGAAGCAGCACATGGGGTGGCTTTTGTGGGAGCTGCTGCAATAGGAGGAGATGAGGTGGAGGTGAGTCATGGGGAACCAGGCTCCAGCAGAGCTCCTGCCATTTAATCTCAGGGGTGTATTTATGCCCTGAGCAACCAACCTCAGTGGCTGGTTGGTATGAGGAGGGAACAAAGCCAGCATTGGAAAGGTTGGATGTGTGAAATCCCAATAGGTTGTCCAATAGGACAGGTTAACCATGTCCTCTACTTCCCTTTGAGAAGGGTTGAATAGTAATACTCCTGATGCCTTTTGACTCCCTTTCAAAAAAAAAAAAAAAGCTGTCTATTTGCTGGGAGGGATAACTGAAAACGTTAAGGATTATTTTGTTTTAATTTTATAAGGAACGCACACAGCAGTCTGGGATAATGGAAATGCTGAAGGCAGTTGAGGCTTCAGGGGATGTAGAAGATGAGCATTGCTGGTCCCTTTGCTAAATGCTGCTGGGCTACGCTTAACATATTGATGGTATCCACCATCTCCTGGGTTGGTCTGAGCAGTGAAAGGTGAGATGGACCTTTGATTTCCATCAAACCAAGTTATTCTCTCATTGGGGAAAAAAAAAAAGTGAGTAGAAATGCCTGACTTCTCTAAAACAGCAGCTCATCCTTTATACCGGTGAATGAGAAGCTCAACATGAGCTGGCAAGGTGTGCTTGCAGCCCAGAAAGCCAACCGTGGCCTGGGCTGCATCAAAAGAAGTGTGACAAGCAGGCCAAGGGAGGGGATTCTCCCCTTTTACTTCACTCTGCTGAGACCCCTCTGCAGTGCTGCATCCAGCTCTGGGGTCCTCAGCACAGGACAGACATGGAGCTATTGGAGTGGGGCTAGAGGAGGCCATGGAGATGGTCCGAGGGCTGGAGCACCTCCCATCCGAGAACAGGTTGAGAGAGTTGGGGGTGTGCAGCCTGGAGAAGAAAAGGGTCCAAAAAGACCTTAGAGCACCTTCTAGTGCTGAAAGGGGTCTGCAGGAGAGATGGGGACAAACTCTTGATCAGGTTTGGGGTGACAGGACAAGGGGGAACAGTTTTAAGCTGAAAGAGAGAAGATTTAGATTAGATATAAAGAAGAAATATTTTCTTGTGAGGGTGATGAGACACTGGCCCAGGTTGCCCAGAGAAGCTGTGGATGCCCCATCCCTGGAGGTGTTCAAGGCCAGGCTGGATGAGGCTTTGAGCAACCTGGGCTAGTGGAAGGTGACCCTGTCCATGGCAGGGGGGTTGGAACTCGGTGATCTTTAAGATTGTTTCCAACCCAAACCTTTCTATGATTCCATGATATTGCACTGCCTGGCACCAAGCATCTCTGTATGTTTGTGTACCCACACGGCAGTGATACAGGGCTGGTCTGTGCCTTGTTCCCCTTGCAGCTTTCTCCTTGAACTTGCATGTCCTCGGGAATGTGAAGTTTGTCTTCTTGGTGGTGGGACTGGCTGTAGAGCCTAACAGCACTGGGTGACAACTTATCTCACCGCTGCTATATTATGGATGTCTCCAGTCTACGTGCAAACCAAAATTTTTAGTTTCTCCTGATATTCTGTGGGAACACTCTGGCTCCTTAAATTTGACAGCAGTTCCTAGGATTGTGTTTTCCCTTCTCACAGGTGTCATACTAACAGCTTGCAATTGTACTTTGTTCACTTTGTACACTTAAGTTTTGCTTTTGCTTCCAGTAACCGAGCTCCTCTTCTTCTAGCAGAAACAAAAGAGCAGAAATTAGTCCCTTTGCGCTTGGTTTTGCCCTTTGGACTTGCTAGCATCCACCTCTTTCTACAGGTGATTAGTTTTATCTGTTATTGGTGCTGGAAAACTGTGAGACAGTGGCCTTGTTTTGTCACAAATAATGCTCTAGGTGTGCCTCATCACCCAAGACATATCCAGGCTTCATTTCCTTGTGTTTACTGGAGATGTGAAGTGCAAAGTACACTCATCTCTAAACAAACATTCCCTCAGGACTTGATTACAGAAGGAAACCTAACCTCTTAATTACCCTAGTTAACACCCCAGATGGGTGTTCTTGAACTGGAAGAGGTTTTTGGGGAGTTAACAACATCATTACGTCATTGTGTATGTTCCCTGCAAAGATAAGGTTTGAATTGGCAGAAGGCTTGACATCCCTCAAAGGGGATCTGTTTGTCTTGGCCTCCTCTGAAAAGGGTCTTCTGGCTTCTTCCCTTTTCTTCCTTACATGGAGGCATTTTCTGAGCGTTTTTTGTAACCCTGGCTGTGGTCTTTCCATGCCGAGTGTTGAACGTGATCTTATTTGGCAGATGTCTTCTGAGCATAAAATGGCCTTGCTACAATAATTCTGGCTCTAATCCTGCTTTGTCGGAGGTGATAAACTTCAGAGGGGGACACAACTCATAGAACTTAATGACCCACACTTCATTTTCATGGCTTTCTTAACATACACTGTCCTCTGTGTGCATCCAAGCTGTGCTGTTCCCTGGCTGCTACACAATTTATGTCCTCTTACTGGAAGAGTTATGGGCTCGCTTCTCCTTTGTAAAAGCTTTAAACTACCAAGGCTAAGAAATCTTATGTTCAACCTGGCTGCTTCTTAAGCATCCAACTTTTTTCTTCTATTGATGTTCCTAGGTGTATCCCAATGCCCAAGAGGCTGGTTGAAATAACACATCTTTCTTCTGACCTTAAAGAGTTGACCTCAAGAGCTTGTACAAAGAAGAATTAAACAAGGAAAATCCCTTTTATAACCTAACAGTGGGATTTGGTGTGTGGCATTTCTCACCACCCCCCTTCCCCCCCCCCCCCCCCCTCCCCCCCCCCCTCCCCCCCCCCCTCCCCCCCCCCCTCCCCCCCCCCCCCCCCATGCTCCCCTTATGTAAGGCATGCTTAAATCCATCACCACTTACTTTAGAAACTCTGTGCTGTACTTTTTAGCTTTTAGTTGCAACTTAGAGTATGAGCACAGGCAAAGTGTTGGGTTCCTTTAAACTTAAGATGTTGGAGGATGAGCATGCTTTCCTCTTGGCTCTCTATCTTCCCTTTCTACATTTTGATTTAAATATGGTCTATTTTTGCTTGTAATATGTAAGTTAACCTGGGCTAAGCATCTTATTCTGGAGGTGAATTTCCTTCTTCCTTCCTATTTGAGAAATAATATAATTTCTGCAGTGCTCCAGGAGCAGTTGCAGACTAGCCTTGGTTGTTCCCCATGGTGGCCTTGACATAACGCTTATATTGGTCCACGCCAGTCAGGGATGATGCTTTGGGACTGATGACAGATCCTCTGGAGGTGAGATGTGCTGCAATCCCATGGGTTACTGCAGTTACCCAGCTTCATAAATGGTGAGGAGGAAAGTGAGGTGCGGGTAGATCACATGAAGTCCCTAAGGGCAGCAAGTCTTGAGATCCTGACTTGGCATCCTGACTCAACATCCTCACAAGGCTTTGGTATTACATCAGATGCTCCAGTACCTGACTTTCCGGTATTTTTTTGTGGTATCGTTTTGCTGTTGGTTTAGGAGTCTGGATGGGAGCTGATAACTTATTAAATCTGATTGAGAAGACACCCTGTGTTCAGACAGGAAAAAAAAAAAAATCTCTCAGCTCTACATATGGCTTAGTGTCTCTTGGAGGGAGAAGTCTAGGCAAATAAGCTTTATAAGGTTGTAAACTGAAAGAGGGCAGATTTAGACTAGATATTAGGAAGAAAGTTTACACTGTGAGGGTGGTGAGACACTGGACCAGGTTTCCCAGAGAAGCTGTGGATGTCCCACCCCTGGAAGTGTTCAAGACCAGTCTGGATGAGGCTTTGAGCAGCCTGGTCTAGTGGGATGTTTCCCTGCCCATGGCAGGGGAGTTGGAACTCTATGATCTTTAAGGTCCTTTCCAACCCAAACCATTCTGTGGTTCTATTTTATGATTCTAAATCCAAATGCTATGATGTCCTGGATGTTAAACTGTTTTTGGTCCCCAGGTACATCAAGGCTTGCAAGGAGGTTCCTGGAGGGCAGCTCCTTTGTGCCCTTGCAGAACGATGAAATGATGAACAATTATCAGTGGTGCTCTGTTTGCATGCTTGAGAGGGTTCTTGTTCATCAGCTTTGTCACTGTGGTGACTTGAATTTTGCCTCTTGGTGTTGTCTCAAGCTGGGCATTGGAGAAGCAAGGAGCTGCCAAGTCAATTAATTAATTGCTTTTGCAGTGAAGAGGTTTTAACACTGTCTTTGAACATTTTGTAGAGCCATCCTAGTGTCTTATGCCATTCTGTATCTCACTTCTTTTCTTACTTAGTTTCCTCTTGTCTTGCCTCCAGGCAGGAGGTGTTCGTGGACCTTCTCGGTGGTTTTGGATAGTCCTTGGGCCTCTTCACCTGCAGTTCCTCTGGCACATGTATTGAGGTAGTCTTTGCTCTTCTTCCCCTGAAAAACATGTTAAAATCATCTGACTGCTTTCAAGCAAAACTTTGTAAGAAGTGGAGAGGTCTCAAAGGTGATGAAAGCTCCCGTAGAAAAAGGTGGAGGCAGAGAAGTACTTTCCACCTCCAGCAGTTGCTACCAGGACTATTGAGTTTTTGGGTGGATTTTTTCTGGCTCTGGAGGCAGGGAGAGGTGGCCTGGATCTTGCTCATTTACATGTATTTGGATATATTTGCATATGCATTAGGCTTGGATGTCTCTGGAGCTGACAAGCACATAGCTCTTGTCTGTGAACCTGAGGGGCTGTAGAATTTTTAATAAGTGCCACCTTCTCTTAACGGCTTCTTCCCCCCCCTTAAGCTTTAATTTCCGTATATAGGTTAATGTCTCCCACTGTATGAAGAAACATCATTGAAGGCACAGTGTGTGTCATCAGCCTTTATTAAAAGAAATACTTGTGGAATATCTTGGACCACATCTGCATGCGCAGCTGCTTTCTGGAAAAGAGTTTGATGCTGTCTCCTTTGCTTTGAGAGCCTCTAGGTACTCAGGTTTGAGGAGCTCCTGCATGGTTGGTGTGTGCAAGATGAATGGGTTCCCCAAGCCAAATTGAGAAGTGGCACTTCTGGCTGAGCCTTTTCTGTATTTGCTTCTGACCCAAGACTTGTGCAGCTGTTGGTGTTTTTCCTTAATGTCCCATGTAATTACTTTTCCAGAATCATCAGGATCTTGTGTTTCTAGCTTATTCCTTCAGTAATTTTGACAAATACGTAGATTACTGTAAAGCACTAAGCCTGACAATTTATGGACCAGATGGAATGACTCTGATTCCATGGTCTCAGATGTACCAATCAGGACCTCAAATCTTTCACTTAAATGCAAATGCTGATGTTAATCCCAGACCCTTTTCAAAGGGGGCACCACTTAGTGGATTTCAAATATGAGAAATTAATTTTCGCACAGCTGAAGTCCATTTTTTTTCAGGCAAGGATTTTTTTTTTTTCCCTTCCTACTTCCCCAGAAAAATCAATGAATTTGTTACAGGTAAGTTTTCCCAGAATAACACTGGGACCTGCAGTGTTTTCTGGAGAGGTAACCAAGCTTTGCCCTGGCTTCTTGGTTTCGAGACTGTCATGACCCATCTTGGAGAATGAGGTGAGACCTGGTGAAGCCCACTGAGATTTCTACCTGGACAAAATTAGCTGAGAAGGTATCTTGGAAAGGGCAGAGGGGGCACTGTTGGAGCACTGTAGAGTCTCTTGGGTGTCAAAACCCCTTTCTGATGTGGAAGGAAGGCAGTGGGGAGCAGGATCAGGCTGATGTGCATAGCAAATGGGTATTTTCCAAGGGAAGCAAGACAATAGTGGCTTTGAGGACTTTTTTTTTTTTTTGTGCTATAGCAAATTCTAATATGTTCTTGGAGGCATCTGCCTGTACTTTAGACTGATGGATGAAAAACAAGCTTGGAGGTCACCATCCTCTTAACTGCCCAGCATTGTGCCCTCCCAAACAAGGTTGTTGTTTTGTTTTTTTGGGTTTTTTTTTTTTTGGTTGTTGGTTTTTTTTTGTGTGTGGTGTTTTTTTTTTTAATCCAGGGGCCTTTTAGAGGCTCACTTCATCCATCTGAACCTCTCCTCACACAATAGAAATCATCTCTGCTTGGGCAGAGCTTTTGTGATCCTGGATTCAGAGACCCTCTTCCTGGCAACCTCTCCACCTGGGGCATCCCGCAATAACCTCTTGCCCCCATGAGATGGAGGGATGTTGCTGTCTGTTATTTCCTGAAGTCGGAGATTGAATGTCTTTCCCTGTCTGCAGAAAATCCGAGCCGAAGACAAGGAAGGAGGCAGGGATGGATTTAATTTACTGCTTTGTGCAACTCATTTCTCCACCCCCGTGAACTTTTGACTCGCTGCCTGCACTTGATCCCCTATAGTTGGCAGGAGATGGGAGCCCTTATAGACATAGGGTCACATCTGTTCCTGAGCTCAAGGGTTATATTGAGCTCATCTGCAGCCCCCTGCATCTTGTTTTGTGTCCGGATGGCAAGATCCTGGAAAGGAGATGGTTAGTTCCTGCTCACTTTTGCATTTGGGAATCTTAAATTGCTTAAAAAATAAATTCCTGTAAGCAACAAGCAGTATTTAGATAATAAAGCTTTTTTTTTCCCCCCCAAGTGCAATGTCAGCCCTTGAAAAGTGCCTTTTTAATCCCAAAATGTTTTTTTGTTTTGTTTTTTTTATGAGATCCTGTCCCTCTCTCTTAGCAGGGCTGCGACCCCTTCGCCCAGACCCAGCGCAGCAAACTGCAGCATCGCCGGGCGCGGATCAACCAGCAGATCAACAAGGAGATGAGGATGCGAGCGGGAGCAGAAAACCTCTTCAGGTGAGTCCTGATCCCAGGAGCATCCCTCTGGCCCAGGAATTTATCTGAGGGTGCAAATATGGTCTTGATGTCTAGGAGGCAGCTGATGCTGGCACTTCCATGGCTGTGGTGGGGGTTTGCTCAGTCTTCCCTTGTCTTTGCAGCATCCTTCCATTTGGTGGAGTGCTGATGCACTGTATTTTAATGAAAAAATATCATTTTAGTGTCTTGGTACTAGAACAGGGTGTGAGCAGATGGAAAAATGGGATCAAATGTTGAACTGGGATTGAGCTGAGAGGGTAGAGCTCCTGCCTGATACCTCTAAGCAAATGGGTCAAATCCAGTATTAGTTCCAAAAATCCCCATCCCAGTGCTTCCGCCAGAGCAGAAAATTCTGGTATATCTTTGCTGATGGACACAGTCCAGTGGCTCTTCACCCTATTGGGAGGATGTATTTATGGGATGGTGCAGAAGTTGGCACCTCTGTGTGGCTTTCACATTGCAGCTGATCCAGTACAAGTAAAACCAGCATGATAATACCTTCCCCTGTAGAGTGTTCATGATGCAATACCATGATTTTTGCAGCTATTTTCTTTTTTTTTTTTTTTAACCCAAGGATGACCTTTCTGTAGCTCTTATGTGCATCTCATGTTCCTGTAGGATATTGAAACACATGTGCAGGATGGGCAGGTCTGTTAATTTAAGGAAAAATCATAAGGCTGCCCTAAAATAGGGAGGGTTCTTACCAGTTTGATTTTTTTTTTTTTTAACACACCCAATAAAATAAGATGGACTTTTCACTTCTGAACTTGAATGATTTAATGTCAGTGGTGTATTCATCTGGAAAAAGGGAGGAAGAGTTTCTCCACCAAGCTATAGGAAGAAATGGGATTTTACTGGTGGGCAAGGACAGCGGGGCTTCCCAAGGGAGGTGAGGTTACAGCCCCCATGCATTGCTGCTTCAACCAGGCTGCCATACCTCATCTAATTAAAAAAAAACCAAACAAACAAAACCAAAAAAAACAGGAAAAAAAAACAAAAACCCGTGGAGCAGCACACATTGTGATTTCTTTTTGTGACTCCCTTTTAGTAAAAAAAAAAAAAAGGGGAAATATGCTGGCTCAGCAGAAATGTGCCTGGCCACAGTTTTGGTGTAAGCAGTGGGAATAGGAGCCATGTGCAGGGGAGTGAGCAAAAAAAATATGATGCAAAACACATCTTAATTACTCAGCCAGGGAAATGCACTGATGGGGCCCTTTTTTTTTTCTTTTTCTTTTGTTGGATCAGCAGTTTTAATGTCTCCTGGTAACAGCCACTTTTCTTCCCTCCCACGAGTCCACTTTGCAGCTGAGTAATAATGTGGGTTTCTGGGTGCTACAGTGCTCAGAACTTTTGAAACATGGGAAATCTGGGGAGGGGAGAAAAACAAAAGTCGAGCTTATGCTGAAGGGGGGGGAATGATGTTGTAAGTGTAATAGTTATTGCTTAAAAATTATAGACTTGAGTCTCATGGAGAAACTTTCTTTGCATCTCTCTAGGCTAGTGCTAAATGCAAATAGAAAAAACTGTGGGTTGCCCAGCCTGGAGCAGAGTTTGCAGCTGAGCTTGCTGGTTTCTTTGCCTCTGCAAAAAAAAAAAAAAAAATTCAAACCTCTCAATGCCTTTAAAAAAAAAAATCTCCTGAACTGTTCTGTTCAGCATATCAGTCTCCCTTCCTGGAGAAGTTCCCCATGAAGGGTGTGTTGGTGGGGAAAAAAAAGTGCACATGGTGTTTTCAAAGCAGTGTTAAGAGGGTTTGTTTGCTGGATAAATAAATGGGCAGAGGCAGCAGAAACCTTTTCCTTTCTTGTTTGAATACTGAGGCTTAGCAAAGCAATTGGGGAGGTAAAGGTGTCGCAAATAAAACAGTTTCTTAAAAATAAATTTAAAAAAAGATCAGAAGTCTTTGTTCAGTGTTAGCCAAGCAAACATCTGATAACTTCACCAAGGAGGCTGATGGAGACACGTAGGCTCTGTGTGCTCTTACAGAGATCAGTGCTTATGCCCTGGAAACAAGTGATTGAGTGCTCTCTAAATTACCTCTCCAAGAGGTACTGTCCTCTGAGTCCTATGAATTGCTGCATGTGGCACTTGTAGAGTTCAAACTGAAGCACTTTTGAAGTGACATTAGGCTTTAAAACCTTAACCTGGTGACAACTCCTGGAAAAACTTCCCATGCGCGTGCAAAATCCTGCAGAGAAAAATCAAGCTTTGGAAGCTAACATGTCCTTTCTGCTGCAGAGAAAAGGTGAAAGCACTGGTCAAATATATCATGTGTACGTGCAAATGTTACCCTGGCATTGTGGGGTTGCAAATCAGCTATTGGTAACAAAGTAAAAAAAAAAAAAAAAAAAAAATTGCCGTTGGCTGGGAGCAAGAAGGGAAAATTCTCTTTAATTCATATTGGAAGAAAATTGTAGCGACAGCAGCAAGGCACCTGGGTCCTGGAGGTGTTGTGACGCATGGAGGACTGAAACAGCAACCAAATACTGGTTTATAGGAAAAGAGTCATTACTGTGCTGATACAGCGTGGGGAATTGCAGAAATGCCAAAGGATGTTTAAATGGAAGTGGCTGTGGAGATCTTTAGACCTGCTGTGGTTTTGCTTTGCTTTTTTTTAAATAATAAAAAAAATTATTGGTCTGGGGAAATTCCAGCGAAGAAGGGGAGGAGATGCTGAAGGACCATACTCTTCAAAGAAAGACAACTCCTTTTACTGTTCAGGGTCAGGCCCCTGAAGGATGCTATCCATTAAAAAAAAAAAAAAAAGCTGAAGGCAGAATGTTCTGCAAAAGCTGGGGGAAAACATTGTCCTGGCCCAGCAGAGCTCATACACATGTTATTTTTTTCTTGGAGCCTTGTGTGATTTAGTACAAGCAGCCAGAGCCCCTTTCAGCCAATGACTGCTCTGGGTTATCTCTGCCCCGCTTTCCTTCAGAGCAGATAAGAAGGTTATAATCAGCCTGGGAGCTTGCCTTGCTGGGAGCAGGCAGCTGAAATCAATCCTTGTTGTTTACACCTCCTGACGTGCAGGAACGGCGAAGGGAGGGCGGGGTCTGGCTCTACTAATGTATGAGCACTGCAAACCTCTTTTCTTGCAGAAGGCTTGTTTGCACCCAAAAAATAAGTTTTTCTTCTTCAAACCCAAATAAAGCACTTTTATTTGGTGTGGGTGATCACCTTGAGTGTGTATAACCAACTGTGAGGCTGTGCTCGAGATGGGAGCATGGATGGGCAAGCAAGGGGAAAGCTGCTTTTGGGGTGGGGGGGAGAAATCATAGAATGGTTTGGGTTGGAAGGGACCTTAGAGATCGTCGAGTTCCAACCCCCCTGCCATGGGCAGGGACACCTCCCACTAGCCCAGGTTGCTCAAAGCCTCTTCCAGTCTGGCCTTGAACACCTCCAGGGATGCGACATCCACAGTTTCTCTGGGCAACCTGGGCCACTGCCTCACCACCCTGACAGTGAAGGATTTCTTTCTAATATTCGTCTGAGTAGGGTGCAACACTGTAATGAGTTCTGCCTGGCCTCAGCCTCCGCAGTGTAATCGTCTGGATGCTTTGGCTTCCACAGGCCCAAAAGGCTGAGAGAGTTGGGGTTTAACCTGGAGAGGAGAAGGCTCCAGGGTGACCTTTGGGCACCTTCCAGTGCTGAAAGGGAGGTATAGGAGAGATGGGATCATCCCTTGATCAGGGAGCATAGGGATAGGAAGAGGGGGAACGGTTTTAAGCTGAAAGAGGGGAGATTAGATTAGGTATTAGGAAGAAATTTTTTACCATGAAGGTGGTGAGACACTGGCCAAGGTTGCAGATGCCCCATCCCTGGAGGTGTTCAAGGCCAGGCTGGATGAGGCTTTGAGCAACTTGGGCTAGTGGATGGTGTCCCTGTCCATGGTAGGGGGGTTGGAACTCGATGAGTTTTAAGGTCCCTTCCAACCTTCCAATGGTTTGCCATTCTATGATTATGTGCAGAGCAAGAGGCATGGTTTTGCAGGAAGGTTTGGATGGATGCAAATAGTGTTGCGCCACTGGATAATTTAATTGCTATTTATCAGTGCAGTCGAGAGTTGATAAATAAAGGCATTGATGAAATGGGAGAGGTTTGACCCACGTGGTGTTGTCATGCAGGGCCACCAGTAACCACAAGGTCAAGGAGACGGTAGCCCTGGAGCTGAGCTACGTGAACTCCAACCTGCAGCTGCTGAAGGAGGAGCTGGAGGAGCTGAACAGCAGCGTGGATGTTTACCAGAACGACAGGTATGGTGAGTGGCTGAGCCAGGCAGGCAGCTGCCTGCAGCATGAGAAGAGCAGCTTGCTCAGTTAGGATTTTATTTTTATTGTTATTTCATTTTTACTTTTTCTGGAAGTAAGACAGCCTCTCACCTTGTGCCCACGGGTTTGCCTCCCTGCTTTGCACAGGCATCGTCCCTCTGGCAAGGGACCACGAGGTGGTGGCTGGAGAAAAGGGGAGGACTTGGGCATGGGCTGGATTCGCTGGAAACAGATTTTTATCCTGGGAACATCCACATTTCATCTATAGAGCTGCAAGGTGACCAAACTCAACTGTTTTTCCTAGCAGATACTTAGGAGGCATTTGGGGATGGATGGGATGGCCTCTGGACACAGATGTCCCAAAACAGGATGAATAAGTTGGAAGCAACCATCTTCACTTGCATCATCCTCCTTTCCTGAACATCCCACTAGAGCACGAGTTTTTTTTCCAGCAGGTGAAGTGGGGTATTTAGCAGAAGAAATTAAAAGTATGGCTGCTCAGGTGCCTGATCTCCTGTTCTGGCTGTTCCCAGAGTGTATTATTCACTGGTTCCTTTTCCCTTTGAGGGTATTAGGGTTTTTTTTTCTTTCTGAGGTTAGACCTTTTGTTAATTGTAAATGCTCTGTTGCCTTGAAACGCTTATCCAGCCACTTCGGGCTTGACTCACCCGAGCAGTAATCCTACCATGCTCACCAGTAGCAAACCAACATGCTGGGACAGCTCGGCAGCACTGTTTCACTGGTGAGAAAAGCAGAAATCCCCATGGCAGAAAAAGACCAGGGATGCTGCAGAAACATGGGAGCCGCTGCCACTCCTTCTCTTCCCGAGATGGATGGTGTATGTCCATCTATCCATGTGCTTTTCCTGGTGCCTAGTCCTCTTTTGGGGAGGATTCCTGTGCTGTTGGGGACAGAGAGGTGCAAAAACCAGGAGAGCATCAGTGACTCCGTCCTGCAGGTTGCTGTGATGATATTAAACGTAGGACCAGGATCATCTGAGTGCAGGATTGTGTTAGGATCATGGGATCTCCTATGGGAAGAAAGCCCCAGGAGGCTTTATCTCTACCACTTTTGGGTGTTCACTGCACCCAGAGGCTCTGTTGCAGTATCTGAATATAATCCTGGATGTTGGTGCTGCTGCTTCTGTGCTAGAGGTAGGGATGGTCTCTCCCACGTTGCAGGCGTCCTCCCCAAGTTCTTCCCTATCAAGGATGATAATTTTTTCCAACCCACTACTTCTTTGCCCCGGTTTCAAAGGAAAACAACAGAAGCAGCAACCTCAAAACCCTGCCCAGGCCAAATAAAAGCCCCTTTGTTTGCTCTGGGCATTGGATTCAAGCGGAAATCTTGTTAGAGAAGGAGCGATAATGGCTTTTCTGTACTAATTGTAGCTCTTGAAGCTGTTTATTTACTATGAACAGATGAAAATGTGGGTGCAACCTCCCTGCCCTGCTCCCCAGATTTTTGAAACTTTGTCTGTTTTCCTCCTTGGACTAATGAGTGATGTGCTAACAAGTTATCAGTGGTTTCTGGAGGTAATGAGAGAGAGCTGTTGTGCAAACCTGGGCTGGTGAGGGCTCAATCCTGCCCAACCCACTTCCCATTTCTCACTTTGCCAAACCATTCTTATCTCTTTAAACTGGTCCCCTGGGAGGCCAAGGGTCTGGGGATGTGGTAACACGGCTTGGTGCCGGGGCTGGGGACATTCCCAAGGAATAGATGGGTATTGGGGAAAACTTTTTCAGAGCAACGTGAGCTGTAGGTACCACCATGGGTTCCCATTTCCCATCTCTGAATACAGGAGTCGAACGATGGGTCTACCTTTGGGGTTGTTTGCAGAGTAGCAGTGCTGTAATTTTCTGTGTGGTCCAGACCATTTCTTCTTTGCAGCAGAAAATCAAAAAAGCCACTAAATCCCCCAAAAGATGGTCCTTCCTGGCTGTCATCTTGCATCCTGGGTGCTGCCCAACTTCACAGTTTTAATGTTGAAACACAAACCACTCCCCAACTGGGTGTTCCCGGAGTTGTCATCATCTTCAGCATTTTACAATATCGAACGGGCTCCACGATAAGAGCTATTATTAGACAACTGCTGTTAATAGAGGTAGAAAATGTCAACATCAGGCACAGTGCTGCAGCCCAAGCAAGTCCTTATCAGCGCCAAAGCCCGGATTACAATGTAGGAGTGAGTGAATCCGTGACCTGCACTCACACCCAGTTCCAAAGGGCTGGTAATTAAAGCAGCTTCGTCCCTGAAGCTGATTTTGTTGCTATTATATTTGTTACAGAGAGAAAAACAGAAGCTGGAGGAATAAGGGTGATAATTTCAGGTTACTTTTTGCACACCCCTCCTCTCACGCTGCTGTTCCCAACATGACGTCGGGATGAGCATCCTTCTGCTTTGCGGAGTTGGGTCCTCTTCTAGTTTTACCCTCTAATAGGAGCAGCACAAACCCAGGGCAAAGATCTACCTCATTTTAGACACTGACACACAGGGCCTCTCCAAACCTTTTAATCCAACCACTAAATAGCTTGCTGTCTTCTTCCAGCGAGTCCATCAGCGTCCCCATGATCCCTTTGGGCCTGAAAGAGACGAAGGAACTGGATTTGCTGGTACCACTGAAGGTGAGCATTGAGGTTTTGCATGCTTGATGCGATGTAAGGCAATGGAGGGAAGTGGACATGTGCTTTGGGTACAGTTGGGTGCTGTAGAGGAGATGCTGCAGCAGCTGCAAAACATTTTCTGTATTGGAACAGTTGCAAAAAAAGTAGATTTATGGGGAGAAACTGTATTTAAAACATGGGAAGGTGTGAGGTGAGGGTCTGGAGATGCTGGAGAGCAAGAGTCAGGAGATGGTTTTCCTGGTACAGGTTTCCTTGCAGAGAAAGCCTGCAAATTGGCTACACAGAATCACCCAAAGTCACCGTTTAAATCTTGAATATCTGTTTCCAAGGGTGACTCAGGGTTTTCTTTTCTCTTGTTTTCCCATCCAGGATTTCATCAGTGAACACTATGGAGAGGAAGGTGTCTTGTTTGAAAAGGAAATCAAAGAGTTCATGGAGCTACGGCAGGTCGGTGTCCCTTGAGTTGCAAACTTTGGTTTGGCTTGTCCAGAAATGCTCGTTGGAGGTGCCACATTTTGCTCTGGGGTCCCCTCAGCCTCTTTCCAAGCTGCCGGCAAGGTTAAATGACTGCTCTCTCTCTCCAGCTGGTGCTTGGAGAAGAGGAAATAGGAAGCAATCTGGTAAAGGTGAATTTTTCCCTCTCCTATGAAACGGCACTCATAAGTAACTTCAAGTTTTGCCTTGCCATGGAGCTTTGATTGGGAGAGTGGAAAGAAGAGACTTGCTCAAGACCTTATGAAGGGCCTGATCCTGCTCTTCAGACTGTGGGAGAGGACCCCTGCAAAGCTAGAAGCTGGGAAAATCATAGAATCATTAAGGTTGGAAAAGACCTCAAGGATCGTCAAGTCCAACTGTCAACCCAACACCACCAGGCCCAGTTCAAATTAAAATTAGGTATTAGGAGAGCTCCAACCCTTGTCCCCATGCTGGGTCAAAAGCTCAAGGGCTTTTTTATTAAGAGAAAAAAAATCCTATTTCTTCCTTAGTGTTTATTTCATCAGATTTTGGATCTTCTCTTAAAATCCCGGCTGCTTGGGTTAGATGAACATTGTTTTAATCATGGCTTCCAGGCTGCTGGCTCTCGATTTGGGTGCTGGCCTTGAATTGGTGCTTCACCAACCTTTCCTGCAGCTGAACCTGCACCGGGGGATTGTCACCCACTGCTGCACAGCCTCTTGTCTGCTATTGATCTAATCCTGTTGATCATAAAGATCTGATCCTCTTGATCTAATAACTCAGGTGGAGTTTCTCCCCTCTGGGCTGGCCAGCATGTGCAGCTCCATAAATCTGTCATTTCCCCTCCCATTTTCCCAGTCTCTTCCCATCCATGTATCTCCTCTCCCATCCCTTCAGGCGATGCGCACCCCGAGCCGCAATGAAGCCGGTCTTGAGCTCTTGATGGAGTATTACAACCAGCTCTACTTCCTCGACAGCCGTTTTTTCCCTCCCACCAAAAGCCTCGGCATCTTCTTCCACTGGTTGGTGCAGCTTTCTCCATCCCACCTGGGGCATCAGGAGTGGGAAGGGAGTTGGGATCAAGCTTCCACATCAGGTCACCTGCTTCAGCAACAAAGCCAGGACTGGTGGATCAGGAAGCTGGGTTTTCCTCTCTCTCTGGACTTGCTTTCATCCTGGGTGGGTTGGTTAAGGGAGGCAGGGGAAGGTGGGTGCCCCACGGACATGAGCCATGATGGGAACAGTGACTGTGAGCCCACGCAGAGCACTGAAAACCCTCCAGGCTTCTCGTGCATCCATGGGTGAGGACCTAAGGATGGACAGGCCATTGACTTTTCCCTTCCCCAGGTATGACTCCCTGACGGGGGTCCCATCCCACCAGCGAGCGCTGGCCTTCGAGAAGGGCAGCGTGCTCTTCAACATCGGAGCTTTGTACACCCAAATCGGAGCGCGGCAGGACCGTGCATCCCTACCAGGGCTCAACCAGGCCATCGATGCCTTTCAGAAGGCAGCCGGTAAGTGGGTTTCTCTCCTTCCCCAGCTCCCCAGGAATGTGCGGGCAGCTTTTCCCCAGGGCAGGAATAATCCTCATGAGTGTAAGAAGGGGAGGGAGCAGTCATGCAAAGAGAGATGGGGATGGTGCATCTCCAAGGGACCATGAACCAAGCACAAGGTGGCACCACACTGCTCTTGTGGGTATGAAGAGGAGTTGGGATGACCCTACAGCAGTAGGAATGTCCCAGCTTGGAAGAGGAGAGGTGGTGATCTGTCTGCAAGCAGATGGGGAAAAAAGGAACCTTGGGTCTGTGGTCACCCAGGGCTTTGGAGAAGAAAGCTGTGGGTGCAAGGATGTTTTAGGTAGCAAGGGAGGGACCCCTGAACCTTCTTCCCTGGACTAGCATTGCTGGTGAGATGTTTGAGGTGCAAGCTGAGTTGAAGGGTCTTCTGCACCATTGGTGGGGAAACCTTCGTGCTCCAAAAGCCTGATCCTTCTGCTTGCAAGCCCAGCTGCTACCAGGAGCTTCTCCCTTGTGCAGGTGCCTTTAACTACTTGAAGGAAAACTTCTCCAACGCTCCCAGCCTGGATATGAGCGCCGCCTCCTTGAACATGCTGGTGCGGCTGATGGTCGCTCAGGTCCAAGAGTGCGTCTTTGAAAAGATGACCTTGCTGCATGCTCAGCATGACTTCCTCGCCCGGCTGCAGCTCGCCCATGAGGCAGCAAAGGTGAGCACCTTGGGGAGGAGAGGACTTGATGGGCTGTCACCACTGGAGAGGCTCCTTCTGTGGTTGGCAGAATCCCCCAGGAAAGGACAGCCTGCTGTCACTCTGTGTTGATGGATGTCCAACATCCCAACCTGTGGCTTGTCTCTTGATGTCCCACAGGTGGAAGATGTCTACTCACTGGTTCACCAGACGATGACCCAGACCCACGTGAAGGATTATGTTCCCTTCTCTTGGACCACCATGGTCCATGTCAAGTCGGAGCATTTCAAAGCCCTTTCCCACTACTTCGCTGCCATTGCACTCTGCGACTGTCTCGGTGAGTGTTCCAGCTCAGAGGCAGCTGCCTGCTCAGCCAAGTGCTGGCTCCACACAACAGCCTGGTGTTTGGGAGGAATTGCAAAAAAAGAGGTGAATGGAGGTGTACACAGTGTAGATGGATACAAAACTTCATTTTTTGGGATGCTCTGAGCTGTTTATCTCTCTTATTGACTTGGCAATTCATGTGTGGGGCAGATTTCCCCCATATTTCTGTTTTGCACAGTGCTTGTGAAGTCCTTACTGCAAAGAAGGTGATCAAAAAGGTGCTGTAGGGGTGTCACCTGCTGTCCTCTTTGGGACTGGGTGGGTAAATAGGGGGTCAGCTGCCTGCTGACCATGCGTGTGCCGGTGTCCGCGGCCAGGCATCCTGCGGAGGCACCTGGTCTGTGTGGCAGGACATCTGGGGGCTTCAAAAAAATAAAAATAAAAATAAAAAGACACAAGATATCTCTGGACAAAATAGTCTGGGCTACTTGAATTTAGTTGCCAGCCTTGTGGATGGCTGGCTGGCTGCCCTGAGCATCCCAGGGTGGTGGAGTGCTGGCAGCAGGGTACATGTGGTTGTGGGGAGGTGGGATGTGACCCACCATCTCCATCTGTGCCATCACTGACACCCATGTAAACGATTTTGGGTCAGGCAGAGCATCTGTGGGCGGGCAGCTGATGCACGCTGTGACCTCCGGTGCTGACCCATCACTTAGTGGTGTAGCTGAGGACAGGCTGGGGGACTTTTTGCGGCGTGACTGCCAAAAGTAGCGCTACACCAGTGACAGCTGCCAGACTGTCCCAGCATCCTCTTCTGCTCCAGAATCTGCCCAAAATCTTGCTACTGGGCTTGTGCCACATGGGTGTTGCAGAAGCAGGATTCAGCGAGGATTGCTGCTGGGGTAGAGATGGGAGAGAGTGGGGTTCTGTTTGGCTGGAGCAGCTTGACAACAGAAAGGGCAGAGGACAGGGATGGGACAAGGTTTGCATGAGGTCACAAGGGACAGGGCAAACATTTCCCCTGAAATTTTGAGGCTGTTTGGCTGTCCTAGTAAACTTAGATGCTGGGGGAAACACACAAATCTGCAGGAAATTCCTGATTTGAGTGTTTGGGTTTTGTGGGTTTTTTTGCTCCATCTAGAGCACGCAGTTGAGATCTCGTGTACCCATTTGCTGCCTCCCCAAGCATACCCTGACGCCCTTGTTCAGAATAACGAATCTTTTGCTTCCATAACCAGCCAGCAATAAACTCCTTACCCTGCAGTTTAATCCCCTGGGGATGATGTCATGGAGAGAGTTGGCGTGGGGAGAGCCAGCCCTGGAGCTGCCAGTTCCCAGCTTGCTGGGTGCCTGTGCTGAGAGTGCTCACCAGGCTTTGGGATCTCCTCCCATTTCAACCAGTAAGCCCTCTGGGTTGCTTCTTATTGCACCCAGTGCCCAGGTGTGGGGGCTGCCATGCAGCCCTGAGCTCCTTGTGAGCCAAAGGGGATCAGGAACAGCTTTGGCTGGAAATAAGGGTTTAAAAATCATGTGTACAGAGCTCAGCACGGTTCTTCAAGTGTTTGTACAAGCTGTATCCATCTCAGCCCTCTCCATTGAAGGACTCTCGGTTGCACTGCTAGCTCTCCACCCATGCAGGGGTCCCAGGCACAACAAAGAGGGCTCAGCTCCCAAATTACACTTTAATCTGTCCTACTCTTTTATTTCCAATCCCGCTTCCAGACCAGAGCAAAAGAGGGAAGGAGGTGGAAGAGCTGTATACTTGTGCTGTGCACAGGGCAAATCCTGCACTTAGCTTCAAAGCCTGATGGGGCCTTGGATGTGACAACTCATCCCCCTCCCCACCAGTGGTGTCTTGGTGGTCGTTGCAGGCTGTTGTTAGGTGAGAGGAAGCTGCTGCAGAAGTTATTTGGGCCACATGAATGTGGATGTGGCTTCTTGGACCCTTTGTCCCAACCGCCATAGGGCTCTGGGTGACTGAGCAGCACCCTGACTTCTCTCTAAGCTCATCCCCACCCATTTATTTCACACAGCAGCATCTGATGCTGAGCTACCAGAACACGAGAAGGCTTTTATCCAGTTCCATGTCACCATGCCGGAGGGACCATCGCTCCATGTCCTGCTGCAGGACCCTGAGGAGAGGAGGAAGCTGGGTAAGCACATCGGTGGGGGCAAAACCCCTGGCTGTTGCAATGAAACGCCAATGCATGGGCAGTGAGACCCATTGTAGCCATACCCACATAGGTATGGTCTCCATGAAGGAGTGCGATGAGCTGTTGGGGGATCTCTCCATGCAAAGACACTTTTTTGGGGGCTTTCTTTGTAAAGAACCTCTTCTGGGAAGGCAGGAAAGCATCATAGTTCCCTGTTAGGGTGTTGAGGGCCAACTCATGGTGCTTGCACTGACCTGTCCAGCTGAGTTTGACAGTAAAACCTCGGGCAGCGAAGTGTCCTGAGCCAGGTAACATCACCCAGTGCAGCATGTAAAAATCCATAGGGACACAGAGATCCTGGAAACTTCTTGGCATGGGCTTTCTGCTGAGTTGGCTTGATGACAAGAAGACACACAGCAGATGCCAGTGGGTGGCTTTTTTAGCTGCATGGAAAGGCTTGGAAGACAAGAGCTTCCTCCTATGCGGATTTTTCATCTTTGGGGGAAAAACAGCGTTGCTTATTCAGCTGACGTTGTGTTTTGGCAGACCCTCCTCAGCAAGGCTGCAGCAAGAGCAAGCTCAGCGCCCTGATTTTGGGGTGTCATATCCTGTTTGTCTCCCCCACGAGCTGCCTCTTGGTGCTTTTCCCCTCATAGCACACATGTGAAAGGAGACGGGTCCCACCAGGACCACCCTCAGCTGCTGTCGTCTGATTTCACAATTTGCTTCAACTGTGTTTCCAGCTCTGCCTGCTCTTCTTGGGGGGAATGGGCTTTATTCGACATTTGCTGATTAAAAATGAAATATGCAGATGCCAGCCACAGCTCTGGTTTTGGTTTGCAGGAAGGGAAGAATCACAGAATCATAGAATGTTAGAGATTGGAAGGGACCTCGAAAGATCATCTAGTCCAATCCCCCTGCCGGAGCAGGAACACCTAGATCAGGTCACACAGGAACTCATCCAGGCGGGCTTTGAATGTCTCCAGAGAAGGAGACTCCACAACCTCTCTGGGCAGCCTGTTCCAGTGCTCTGTCACCCTCACCGTAAAGAAGTTTTTTCTCATATTCAAGTGGAACCTCCTATGTTCCAGCTTGAACCCATTGCCCCTTGTCCTATCACTGGATGTCACAGAGAAGAGCCTGGCTCCATCCTCCTGACACTCACCCTTCACATATTTATAAACATTCATTAGGTCACCCCTCAGTCTCCTCTTTTCCAAGCTAAAGAGACCCAGCTCCCTCAGCCTTTCCTCATAAGGGAGATGCTCCATTCCCTTCATCATCTTTGTGGCTCTGCGCTGGACTCTCTCCAGCAGTTCCCTGTCCTTCTTGAACTGAGGGGCCCAGAACTGGACACAATATTCCAGATGCGGTCTCACCAGGGCAGAGTAGAGGGGGAGGAGAACCTCTCTTGACCTACTGACCACCCCCCTTCTGATACACCCCAGGATGCCATTGGCCTTCTTGGCCACGAGGGCACAGTGCTGGCTCATGGTCATCCTGCTGTCCACCAAGACCCCCAGGTCCCTTTCCCCTACACTACTCTCCAACAGGTCAGTACCCAATTTATTCTGGTACCTGGAGTTGTTCTTGCCCAGATGCAAGACTCTACACATGCTCTGGAAGAAATTTGCAGCATTAAAACCATCTCCCTGAAAGGATTATTTTTTTTCCTTTGTCTTCTAGTCTTATAACATTATGTTGTATTAGACATGATATATTCTCCCATCCTCAATAGAGTGCAGACAAAAGTTTGCACAATTTCCATGCCCAACCTCTATTCCCCATAATGTCATGGAAATAGCTTCGGAATCATTGATAGTCATTAAAAGTTAGTTGCTTTCTTGCTGTGATAAAATAGGACTGATTGTATTTGAGACAATTCTTTTGGAGAGTCTCTTCCTCTCTGTTTTCCACTCAGCCTCAAAATATTTCCTCGATGGTGACTTCCTGGGGAGGCAAGTGGAAGTCTTCAAGCCACTGGCTGTGGTCCATAGTTCTGGAGTAAACCTCAGTTATCTTCCTGGGTTATGTTGCCACCGTGTGTCCTAAAAGTGGAAATGCTACAGGCACACGTGTTTCTATGATGCATGTATATATATAGAGAGAGAGATAGATATTTAGCTTTTTTTGGTAGTTTAGCATTGGATACGGGTATCTTGGTTGCAGTCTCTTGCAAAAAAAAGGATGTTTGCGTCGATATTGGTGGGTCATCGTGAATTCATCTCTTCTGGATATTTTGCGGCTGCTCCGTTTTCACGAGGGTGGAAACACATTGAAGGCAAGTTGAAGGGAGCAAAACAAGAGCAGATTGAAAAGCAGGACCTCCAGGGCAAGGACAAGGCTTTGCTTAGCCTAGAAGAGAGGGAGACATGTTGCACCTTCTGGCTTTGGGAGACTGGGGCTCGATTGTCCTCCGTGCCCCTCCCCAAGGGACACAAGGCAATGGAGAGAAGTTAATTTTCAGAGGAAATCGAGGTTAAGCATTAGGAGGGACTTCAGGGGCAGCACAATGTGGTGGCAGCTCCTTCGCCGGCGGTTTTCGAGAACATCTGCCAGCTCTGGTGCCAGCGCCAGGGGAGTGAAGTAGGTCACCCCTTCAAGGTCCCTTCCCAGCCCTTCATCAGGGGTTCGAGCTGACGGCTGGGACCTACTCCATTTAGCGCACGTTGAATGCCTGGCAGGCTGCAAACGTGACTGGGCTGTCCCTGAGTCACGTCGGGTGACACAGCCTTGGAGGCTGCTGTCATCCGTGGGCAGCCGAGCGAGCGGAGAGGGAAACAACGGCGGGGCTGCTCTGCTCCATTCAGGCTTTGATTTTTCTGCTCCCTTACAGGCAAAGCTCATCTGAAGAAAGCTATCATGAAGCACGAGGAAGCCATGAGGATCCATGGCTTGTGCAAGATCTTGCGGAAGATGGATATCCTCCAGGAGGTCCTCTCCTTCGCCCACAAACGCTCACTGAGCAAATATTCGGAAATCGACCATGAGGAGGACTTCTTTGAAACTGGAGATGCCCCAGACATTCAGCGTAAGTGGTTTTTTTTGAGGGTGCAGTTGTGGAGAGGATTTGTGACAGGTTGCATGGGGTGGGCAAACTTAACGGTGAGTTTGTGGCATGTCGCTGTGGACCAGAGCTCCCTGCATGATGGGAGGGAGCGGGGGATCTGGGTTGCATGTCCTGAACAGGTCCTGGCTCTTATGGGTCACTCTGTTCCTCCTTGGGGAGCATGATGTAGAGGCAGCAGCTGCCACAAGCACGTACCTGACCCCAGCGTATGTGTTTTTCTCTCCCTTCCACTAGCCAAAACGCACCAGAAACCAGAGATAAAATCCCCCAACTTCTCCCAGGTGAAGGTGACTGACCTCTTCCACAGGCTGGTACGTACAGCTATGGGATCGAGGTTGCCCCAAGGGAGCAGCTATCTCCTCATCCTCCCCTGCATGCTCTGCTAGCCTGGTTTCCTTCCTCCCTGCAGCCTCTTCTCCCTCTCCTGGTACAGCTGCTGTGCTCGCAGGCAGCTTTCCAAGGAAGATGAGCTACCTCCTTGCAGGCAGGGACCTGTGGAGGAAGAGGCATGGGAGAGCACAGATCTGTTTCTGCAAGACCTAAGTGGGTCACAAAGCTCCTCCAGCGCAGAGGGGAATGGGCACAGGCATTTCAGTTGAGTTTTATCCAAAAAGGACCAAAAGGACCCTTTAGTGGAAGCTTTTTAGGGGAGTAGAGCAGGATGGTGCCAGCTGGGAGGCAGCGGGAAAATCCCACTGAACCTTTATCCCTCTCTTTAGTCTGACAGGGTTGTAGGGAGCAAGGCTGAGCTTTGGAGCTGTTGTGGGACCTGGCTGTGCTGTCCCTGTCCCCCAGTCACCCCCAAGGGCTGTGTAGCACACCAGGGAGTGATTGGGCTTCTCTATTTTTGAGTAGCCACAGGGCTGGCAGGTATATTCTGCTCCTGTGGGAACAGGAAAGTAGGAAAAAGAGAAAAACAGGAAAATTTTTCTGGGGTGGGGGAGGAACTGATCTTGTAGAGGTGACCTGTCCCACTGCCTCACACCTTGCTGGGATGCCTCCCCCAGAGCCAGGCAGCAGTGAAAAACCTCAACCCTCATTGTCCCTCCTTGGTCAATGGGTTTTATTTCCTGAATTAAGGAGCCAGCTCTGCCCACTGGAGCTTTCCACAATTATTGTGTCTAAACTGATGTCAGCTCGCTGAGTGTGCTGAGACCACCTCCTCCTTGACTTGCAGCAGCGGGGCAGTGCCAGGAGGATTTCTGTACCCAGCTCTGGGCAGAGAATTGGACTAGAGACCTCCCAAGGTCCTTCCCAACCTGCACGAATCTGTGCTGCTGCTCAGAAACCCAGCATCTGACCTGGGGTTTTAAGCACCTCTAGCTTTCTAGTGCATAAATCTATATTTTTGGGTATGCAGGCAGGGTAAAAAGAAACACACAGGCTCAAAATCACATTCTTAAAGAAATGCAAATGACAAGCTTTCTTGCTCTGCCTCCTCCCCATCAGTGGGTGTTTTTGCAAGGTTGAACATCCCCAGGGAGTTGTTCTTGCACCAAAATGTTCTTTCCCTGTTTCTGTCTTACCCCAGGGACCCCTCTCAGTTTTCTCAGCCAAAAATAAGTGGTACCCGGCACGAAGAGTCCACCTGATGAGAGGAGAGAACGGCTTTGGGTTCACGCTGCGAGGAGACTCCCCCGTCCTCATCGCTGGTGTCATCCCAGGGGGCTGCGCTGCTGTGAGTAATCCAGGCTCTTGCTGTGGGGTGGTGGAAGTGGGGTGTCAGAGGTTTCCTCAAGGGGTGCTGGGTGGTTTTAGGTCTAAACAGTCAGGTGTATGACTTCATAACTGCATTGGGGTGCTCAGGTGGAGGCTCATCCCTGCCAGATCTCAGCCCAGGGCTTGCAGATGGGTGTCACAAAAGAATTGAGATTTTTTTTTTTTTGTCTTAGGAGACAGCTAAGGAAAAAATATGGAGGTTAGCTTAGTTTTTAACTGCTGGCAGCCTCTCTTTGGCAAGAGCCTGGCTGCCTTCTCCCACATTTTGGGATGTGACAGTGTATGGAATAAGTTGGTAAGTCTGAAAAGCAAATTACCTCAATGAAAACTCACTGTATGGGCTTTCTGTGTCGGGCAATTTTGTTTTCCAGCAGCAGCTTACTGGAGTGTCCTAAAGGGGTGTGCAAAAGGTCTCCCTCTTCTCTCGACACTGCTCAACATCAATTCTGCCATCCAGAGCCCAGCACCTCTGTCACAACATACTCCTTAACAGCAGGATCACATCCCTTTTTGATAGATTAAAACCTTCATAAAGACCACACTTGGTCCACATCTGGACCAAGCTGGGTCCCCTGGGCTACAAACATTCATTGCAGTCAGCTGGAGTGGGATTGGTCTCCAGATAAACACTGAAATATGGGTGTCCTTGTGTGGACAAGTTTTTAAACATCCACTGCAGCTAGTCTGACACATCTTGGCTGGATTTCTCCTGCCTTTGATGCTGTCCCTACAAGCCCCAGGCTGGCATGTGCTTGCCTTCATGTCAAGAGCCTTGTTGATGCCTCGATGGATAAAGGGTGTTGGTAGGACCTTGCTGAGCTTGCTCCATTTTCTCAAGGGATTTTTTTTTAATATTTATTTCCCGAGCCCTGAAGCATTTAACCTTTATCAGAGAATCAGAGCTGGATGCGCTTCTTGCAAGGCTGCAAAAAATCACAGGTCTGGGAGTTTATAGGGTGCTGGATGTCATGTATGGCCGGCACCAGCAGCTACAAAAGAGGTCCTTAGTCTGTGAAACAGAATGTTGAAGATGATTATTTACGATGATGAAGATACTGGCTCTCTTGAGCTATAGATGGAGGGTAGACCACAACCTTCCGTGTGGCCAGTATCTCCACAAGATTGGGACCTGTCGGGTGGGGTGGAAACCAAGCAGGCTTTGCAGCAGCATTCATGAGCTCAAAAATGTGCATCTTTTCCCTCCCAGGAAGCTGGACTCAAGGAGGGAGACTACATCATCTCAGTGAACGGCAAGGACTGCAGATGGTCCAAGCACGCTGAGGTGGTGCAGCTCCTGAAGAGCACTGGTGAGGAAGGAGTGGAGATTGGGGTGATAACCCTGCAGAGTTCGGAGGGACCAAAAGCTGTAAGTCATTTTCTAAGCATTAAATGTGAAATTTTACCTCTGGGAGGGGTTAAGACTGGCTTTGGTAGGCTTAAACTAGGTTCTGCACTATCTCCAGCATGGCAGATTTGTTTGCAGCTGGCTTAGCAAATGTGAAGCAGGATTTCCAGGAATGAAAATCTTTATTCTTCCACTGTTAGCTTCAAGCCAGGTACCAAAGCAAGCAGCTCTATAGGGGGCAGAGGTTCCCTGGTGTCCTGCTCCCACACTGGAGGTGACAGGACTGAAGCCAGGCATCACGTTTGTAGCCCAGGTGCTGCCCTGGTTTCAAACCCCTCTCCACTCCCCTTCCCAAACAGGCAGACAAGAAGGCAGGAGCAATGTCCTTGGGCAGTGGGGTGCTGAAGAGCAACAAGGAGAACAACCGAAAAAGCCTGATGAACAGCAAGAGTGCCAGCACCCTGCTGGTCTGGAGCAAGAAGAGCAAGCGGAGCAAGAAGAGCACCTATGGCGTCCCCTTCACCACAGTGGGAGACAATGAGGTCATGTATTGAAGCAGCCACTGAGCCACGTCATGTCCCACAAGCTCCAGAGCTGGCTGCCTGTGAGTCCTTGCAAGCACCGGTGGTCTGTCTGGACTGTACTGGTGTCGGTGCTGCAAGGAACCCCATGCTCCGGGGATGCATCGCTGGTCGGATCCTCTCTGAAGAGGCGAGTACCAGACTCCCCCATCTCCTAGCTCCTGTGTTAAACGATCCTCAGCTAAACAATATGGAGAAACACTGATTTATTCTTAATTTTTACTTTTTTTTTTTTTTTGCTCTTAAGGGGTCGGGGGGGAGCTGTGCTTCGGTATAAAGCAGGGACTGGTTTGTGTCTTCTTCTTGGTGGGAGGAGCAACCAGACCAGGCCTCAGCCATTAAAACAAAAGCGGTAACTTTCTTTAGCATCTCCTAGGCTTTCTCTGCAAGGCAGAAGACAGCACCACTGCCACAGCTCCCCGAGAGCTGCTGGCAGAGCCGAATTGTTCTGCAGCTCCAGCAGAAGGTCACCTTCAACTCCCCTTTTTTGGGAGAGAGGATAGTGTGGGCATCAATGACTCGTGGTGACCCCATTGTGGGGTCCAGCGCGGGCCTGCCCAGGCAGCACTGGGCTGTGCGTCTCTGCCCCAGTACAGGTGAGGGATGTCCCAGTGAAATGGTTTGAAATTAGGATGGGTTTAACCATTTTTAGTGCTTTTTGTTATTTTTTAATGAACACCCCGGCTGGCTCAGCAAATACAGCCCAGCTGCACAGCCTGCTTCTTTGGAAGAAAAGGGAAAGACTTAGCGTGCATTTGTTGTGTCGCTCTTTTTAATCAGTAGAGGTGGATTGCCCTAAATATGTGAGTAGATTAATAGCTAAGAGCCTTGGTTTTTTTTTTTTCTTGGTATGAGATTAAAATTCCAGGAAGATAGCTCCTCCAGATTATTAAACTACTAAATTTGTGCTAGTATTGGATCTTGCACACGTTGCTAATACCCTAACACTGTACTGTCAGCATTCATACCAGAGCTGGGCTGATGGATACATACATCTTGGTAATTGTACTGGAAATGCTGGGAGACTCTGAATACATGCTTAGATATATTGGCAAATTTTCTCAATCCCATTTCTGCCTCGTGCATTTATTTTTCTGAAGGCTAAAGAGCTGTCTGGTCTTCAGTGCTTGGATGATCTTGGTAGGTATAAAATACCCTTCAGAGATGCAATTGTATTTTTGTACTTTTTAAGTCGTGACAAATTTGTAGCGGTAGTTTAAGAAAGTGAACGCACGCTGGCAGCAGGATATTGTCGCGAGAGCATCCTCCAGGGTTGCACCGTGACTTCTTCTAGGAAACTTAGTGCCCACGTGCCAAGCTTTCAGCCCCAGTTTTATTTAAAAAGAACTAAAGGAGGGCTTCTGACTTTGTGTTGTTGACCAAGGGGACTCTCCATAGACCGAGACATCATCAGACTGGATTACGGATCTGGCTGCCACCACGAGGCCATCTGGTGCAGTCAGCTTTTCTACGTAATCTTGCCAGCTGCTTGGCGCGGGAGTGGGAAGGAAGGGGGTAGGTTCACAGAAAAGGCCAGCTTGCCATTAAAGCATCCTGGAAACATCTTCCCCCCATCCTAAATTTGTTACCAACACGGACATCTTAAGATGGAGATGTATTTATTTAGAAGATGCATGCACAAGCGATAAGCCTGCGCATCGTGTTGCCACCCGCATCACCCAATTCCTCCATTGGTGTTGGTGGAGGGGTTGCATTTTGGGTGAGTTGGATAATTTCCCTAACATCAGTGGTTTTGTTTTGTTTGTTTTTTAATTTGTACATAGAATCTCACCTTTTATGGATTAAAAAGCACTGATTCAAAAACACTTCGTAGCACTCATCTCTGTTGCGAATTGCAGGTGAGACTGGGTGCACCAGCCATGGAGGGGAACAAGCTCTGGTTGGGCTTCCAGATGGGTCAGTTTTGGGTCATTTTTACATAAATGGGAAGTTGTTTGTGTTGGGAGAGATAATTTGGCTCTAGTACAAACTGATCCAAGCTCCTAAGCATCTGGGTTGGTCCAACTTGGAGGTCCAGCTTGGTCCAATTGGTCCAACTTTGAGGCTTTGAACAACCTGGTCTAGTGGAAGGTGTCCCTGCCCATGGCAGGGGCGTTGGAACTTGATGATCTCTAAGGTCCCTTCCAATCCAGACCATTCTATGATTCTATGAACTGCCCTTGGCAAGCTAACATCTCCATCTCCAGTGTGGTGTAATGGCAGCTGGTGGCCTTGTCATGTGAGTTATTTCATGCAGGAGGTGGAGAGCAAGGCTCAAGTTGGATCCCTTGGGGGCTTTTCTCCCGGACAAAAAGGAAACCATTCCAGAAAGTCATCCTTACTTCACACCACATGGTTTGATCTGCTGGTTTTGGGTTTCCAAAGGAGTTTCCAACACCCTTGGTTTTGGAAGAGCACATCAAGGGGAACAAAGTTATCACTCGTTGCTGGTAATCAGCAAAACCTTGACATGGGGGCCCTCCTGTCCCCTTTATTTTCCCTTGAAGGTCTGTGTTTCACTGGACCCAACCATCTTGGGAGGGTGAGCAAGCCCATGGCTGTGGGGCTAGACCATGGGTCCTGGCAGCCAGACAAGTCCCTTACTCAGGTACTGTGCACCCCAGTGCACCCCATGGGAGGTGAAAGGNACAGACAAGTCCCTTACTCAGTCACTGTGCACCCCATGGGAGGTGAAAGGACAGAATAACTCCTCTTCAGAGACACTAAGGTGGCTTTAAACCCCCTTAGATTGTGAATGACCCAGGGTCAGTGCTTTCAATGTTGGGTTAATATGTAAAAGGGTGGTGGTAAGCTTCTTTTTCTCCCACCTACCAAGCCAGCGATAAAACTGCGTCTGACTTTTTTGATGTATTTTTTGTAATTTAAGGTGTTTCCTCTTTCATCAGACCTGTACCCAGCACCAACCTCCAAGCCCTACCAAGTTTTTAAGCCACCCACAGTAAGTTGTTTTGCTGCAGTAGATCCTTTTCCCACCTACGTTCAGCGGATGTGGGAAACTCGTGACTCTCTAGCTGGGATCACCTCCCCCTCTGGCGACGTTTTCAGATGAGATGTGTGTTCAATCAGCAAGAGTCTGATGCTCCCTCTTTCCTCGCTGAGAGCTTATGGAGCTGGATTTTTCCATGCTTGTCTTCTCCATCTGGACCAGGAGGTGGAGGGTCTTGTAGAATCTGGGGAGGAAAGGACACAACATGGGCAGAAGAACCATTGCAAAAAGAGTTTTACAGTAACAAAGAACCTGAGGTTGCTCCAACCTCTGTCCTTGCAGAGAGGACCTCTAAGTGGAGTTGGGAGCTGAGGCCATCTGCAATACCCTCAGTTTGGACATCCTGTGCTGGAACCAGTTAATGCAGCTCTTAGGGGCATCTTATGACCAGAGAGGAGGTGCAGAGAGGATTTATTTTTATCCCTTGTTGATTTCTAAGGTACTTGAGACAGAAAACAGTGGTGCTCACCATCCTGGAAAACCCCATGGGGGAGAGCTCAACAAACCCACAGGGGTTCAGCCTAGTTTCCTGCCTTTGAGGTTGGATTTTCCTCCTCTTGGAGCTTCACTCTGAGTAATAAAAATCACCCAGCCTGTATATCATCCCCTCCAGTGTGGTGGGAAGGTGTTTTGATTTTTTCCCTTACATTAAACACACAAAAACTCTCTTAGTAGAAGGTGCTGGGAGCTGTGACCATGTGCTTGTCTCCTCACTTCATGGTTCATTGGCACCATAACCTGGAATGGCTCCTCTGGAGCTGTCACTGGCTACGAATTAATGCTCTTGCCCATCTCTAGGGTCAATAGAAGGAAAGTTGTTACCAGGCTGGTGGCTCTCAGCCCAAGTGCGGTTTGGTGCTGGGAGCCTGCACCCATCCAAGGTGCTCTCGCTGCCAGCTACACAGAATTTGCAATTAATTTATTAGCAGAATCAGGCCCTTCAGCAACACCTGATGCTGCTTTCAAACAGTCCTGGGCCAGGAGCAGATCAGTGGGGTCATTTCTCAGTGCAGAAAGGACATGGACCTTTTGGAACAGGTCCAGAGGAGGCCACAAAGATGATCAGAGGGCTGGAGCACCTTCTGTCCAAGGACAGGCTGAGACAGTTGGGGTAGTTCAGAAGGCTCTGGGGAGACCTTACAGCAGCCTTCCAGTACTTGAAGGGTGCCTACAGAAGAGACTTTAAGGTTCCTTCCAACTCAAAGCATTTTATGATTCTGTTTCAGGAGAAGGATTGGGGCAGAACAGACTTTCTCCTGCTCCCAGGAAGATGAGTGATGCTGTGCCCAGTTGGTCCCTTGTCCCATTTTCACACCCATGCAAGGTGTCATCCTCGCTCCCCTGTCCCACCTTGGCCCTCCCGGGCACCCTATATGCTCAGTGCAAATCAGGGTGCCCATGTCCACCCTCTGTTCCAGACTGAGCCCACTGGAGGGCAGCAGCACCCTGTCCAATTGTTGTCAAATAGAATCACAGAATGGTTTGGGTTGGAAGGGACCTTAGAGATCATCTAGTTCCACCCCCCCTGCCATGGGCAGGGACACCTCCCACTAGCCCAGGTTGCTCAAAGCCTCATCCAGCCTGGCCTTGAACCCCTCCAGGGATGGGGCATCCACACCTTCTCTGGGCAACCTGTGCCACTGCCTCACCAATTGCACCCAACCCTCGCAGCACCAGCACCCTGCATCTGTCCAGCTAGGCCAGCACCCCTCAACCCACCCCAGGGTGAGCAGAAGTGACCCTGGGGTGCTTTGAAGACTAGTGCATTGCAAAGCATGACATTAAAAAGTAGTTTTAAAACAATTATCCTGCAAAGTCCTTATGGGGGAAGTGTGCAAGAAGTAAGGCCAAGCTTTGCAGTGCTGCAACTTGCAGGGTAGACCACCCAAACTTGTAGCAAGCTCCATCCACCCCATAAAGGAAGGGATGAAATTTTGCTGGGAGCACTGGGAGCACCCATCTTGCTCCTGCAAGCTGGCCCTTGGGCCTCACTGGGGCTGCAGGGGTGGGGGGGTCTTGCTCCCCTGGGCTGATCCTAAAAGCTTTGCCAAGGTGGTCTCTTGAGATTTGCAAGGTCCCTCTCGGCCATGGCTCCCCAGAAGCTTGGAGCTCCTTGCAGGGCAGAAAAGAGTGTTTGGAGGCCCGTCAGAGGTGAGGCCACAAAAATGGGGCTGTGCTGAAGGGGTGTGAAGCCACCAGGGCAGCAGAACCAAGTAGATCAAGGCAAGGCACTGGGGGGCTGCAGGGGATAGACCAGTAGGTTCAGGAGCTGGTGGAGATGTAAACTGGAAGCATTGCACTAGAGGGCAGAGTTGGTATGTGCTGAATCCTGCTTCCCACAGCGTGGCCAGCCCTTGGTCACCCCGAGACACCACAGCACAGGGTAGAATAGTGCTCGAGCCTTGAATTGTGCAAACCGATCAAGATGCTCCCACCCAAGTCTGATTTTGCTCTAGGAGCTGTCTCAATGCCGCCTGACAGCAAGTCTTCTTGCATCTGCCCAGCAGGCAAAGTGCTGGTAGAAGAGGGAAGGTGAGCTGCCACAAGCAGGGACCTACCAGGCATCTGCCTGTCCCCAGGGCTTATCATCTCCAGCTGCTTCCTGTGACGGACAAAAGTGGTGACTAGGGACAACCCCATCGCTGTGTGGTCCCTGGGGAGCACTCAGCCACTTTCCCATGCATGGGAGCAAGCATCTCCTGCGTGGGAGCAGGTTAGACCTGGCTCAGGGTGGACTTGGTCTAACAGTGGGGCAGGGGTGGAGAGGGAACCTCCTTTGATCCCTTGTGCCCTATTTTCTGTGGCACATGAGTGTTTCAGAAAGGTCTCTGTAGTCCACAGGAGGATGGTGAAGGATGTTGATCCTCTATCAGAATGGTTTGGGTTGGAAGAGACCTGCAAGATCATCGAGTTCCAATGCCCCTGCCACGGGTAGGGACACCTTCCACTAGATCAGTTGCTTAAAGCCTCATCCAGCCTGGCCTCATCTGCAGAACTTATTCTGAGGTGTTATGTGTTACCTTTTTTGAAGCTAGTAGCTTTTTCACAGCCTTATTTTAACCTGCAAAATTTTTACCCTAGACAGAGCACAAAGCTGCCCCACTTCAGGATTTGCATCCTCGTATGAGGAGCTGCGTCTGACTGTCTCTTTGCAATAGCAGCAAAAAGAGATGGACAAATTTCCACTATGCCACAAACTTCGCTTTCATGGGAGACCGAGGCCAGACCAGGGATTTAGGACTTTTTCAGGCTGCAGGGTGCACTGGGAGACCAGTCTGGGTGTACAGCAAGTGATGAGGTCAAGATGGCCATGCTGTGGGGCAAGGAGATCATGCTGTGATGATGGAAGGTCATGTTATGGAGCAAGAAGGATGTGCTGTAGGGCACGAGGTCGTGCTGTAATGAAGGGATGTCATGCTGTGGAGCAGAAGGATCATGCTAGGAGACAAGTATGTCATGTTATGGAGCGAGAGGGCCATGCTATTGGTCAAGGACATCATCCTATAGCACAATGGAGTCATAGAATCATGGAATCATAGAAAGGTTTGTGTTAGAAAGGACCTTAAAAATCATCTAGTTCCAACCCCCGCTGCCATGGGCAGGGACACCTCCCACTAGCCCAGTTACTCAAAGTCTCATCCAGCCTGGCCTTGAACACCTCCAGGGATGGGGCATCCACAGCTTCTCTGGGCAACCTGTTCCAGTGCTTCACCACCCTCACAGTAAAGAATTTCTTCCTAATATCTAACCTAAATCTACCCTCTTTCAGTTTAAAAAGGGTTATGCTAGTGAGCTAGAGGGTCATGCTGGGTGTTAAGCGTGTTGCGCTGTGGGGCAAGAGGGTCATGCTATAGAGCAAGGTAGACATGCTACGGGGCAAGAAGGTCGTGCTATGGGTCAATGGGGGTCATGCCATGGAGCAAGGAGGTCATGCTGTGGGAAGAGGGGGCTTTCAGGGTCTTGGTACTCAGTGGGGATCCGTCACAGCTCGGAGCAAGCCCAGATGACGTGACCTTGCTCTGCATGGCTGGATGCAGCGGCTGGGCCAGGCAGGGATGTGCCCTTGCATTGAGCCAAGCCAGCAGCCTGCATGACCTTCTGGGAGCTGTGGGTCCTGCTTAACACCTGGGGACCAGCATATGGAGGGGTCCTTCTCTGCAGCATCCAGGGGCAATAAATGCAAAGCTGTGGGGTACCTCTCCCTGCTCTGCCTCTTCCCTCTTTCTCTCCTGCCATGCCCCTAGACTCGCCCAACAAACTCATTCTATTTTTCCCTCCGTCTTGGGAGCAGGCCTCCCCTTTTTCTCTGCCCTCACAAAGTGCCTCCTTCACCAGGGCCCGGTCTTTAATGGGAAAGACAGAACTGAGCCGTTCAGAAATGGCTCCTGAATCTTTAATAAAGCAAACATTGCCTGGGCCATAAACATATGATGACAGCAACAGAGGCTCTCAAGCTTATTGCCTGGCCGCTAGTTCTTTACTTAACTCTACCATAATGGCTTTAATAGCCCAGGAGGGAGCTGAGGTGAAAGTCCTATTAAAAAATGTATTTCCGAATTTAATTGAGGCTCCATCTGTGGGAAAAGACAGAGAAGAGGTCGCTCCACAAGAGAGCTATGGAAAAAAAAAAAAAAAAAGAGCTCTCTCCACCTTCCTCCCTCTCCTGCCCTGCCTGGTTAGTGCCCAGCAGCAAATCCCACCCCAGCCAACCTCCCTGGGGACATGGGACCTTCAAAGTGTTCCCTCCCTGGGGCAGAACATCAGCCTTTTGGGACTGTCCCTTGCATGAAAGGGGGCACCTTGATTTGTGATGCATCCCCTCTGGCTTTTCAAGGATGTCCCCTTTACGAGCAGCTATGGAGGGTCCACAAAGTCCATCGGCATGTGTGGGCTGCAGCACCATCTGTACTGGGCAGGATTTGCTGCCTGCGCTCCACGGTGGCTTCACCAAAGGTATGGCCTGGGCGATTGATCTGTCTTCCCACCCATCTGACCTGCATTTGGCCCCCCAGTGACCATCAGTCTGTCCAGCTATTCCTATAGGTTCCTAGACACCTGGTCCCATATATGTATGCGTACACATCGGCGTCGTCAATCCATATGCTTCAGCCCCATCAATATCCATCCATCCATCTATTCATTCACCTCTATCAGACTATCTCTCCACCTACCTACCTATTTATCCATCTGTCTCTTCATCCATCTACCTATCCATCAGTCAGCTTGTCCATCTATCTCTCTCTCCATCCATCTACCCATTCATCTATCTACCAGTCCATCTGTCTACCATCTATCAGTCTATCTATCCATATATCTACCCACCTCTATCCCTCCATTGATCCATCTGTCCATCCATCTACTTCTCCATCTATCGTGTCACCCAGCTCTGGGCTTTTGTCCATCTGGGGAAGCTTTGTTCATTGAGATCTTTGCAGCCCTTTAAAGAAGTCACCAGGGATGATCCCAACGCTCCAGGCTGGGATACATGCCCATGTCCTGGATCATCACTATTGTGGTCTAGACATCCTGAGATGGGGTTATTTCTCCCCAGAGAAGTGTCTGTTGGAAGATGGATGAATAAGAGGACAACCAGACAAGAAGGCAGATGGATGGTAGAGAGGAAAAGGAGGAACGAAAGAGAGGAAACAGTTGGGATGAAGCTGGGGGACATCCCCATCTGCTTGAACTGTGCCAGCATGTGGGCTCACAAACGGCCACGCTAGTTAGTGATGAAGAGGGGTGGGGAGAGGAGAAATTTACTCCTTCCTCCACCCTCTTCCTACGTCCCCTCCTGGCGAGCATCACCCTGAGTCAGCAGATCTGCCGAGGTCATGCCACCCACTCTATTAATTGGATTAATAAAGATGTACGTCATTGAGGTAATTACCCGCTAATTGGGGATGACAAGGTTGTCAGGGTTTGTCCCTCCAAGGGACAATTTCCCGTCCCCAGCCCTCCCCTTTCCCAACACACAATGAGTCAATCGCATTAATTAAAAAATCAGAGAGTCCATAACCTTGCTGCTGCCAAGCCCTGGGGGGAAATTGTTGCCTCCGGAGCCTTGTGGCAGGGTAGGGTGGTGGCATCTGCCACCTCTGGCCACCAGCTCCAGCTGGGGAGCATGGCCCAGGCTGCTGGCACCCAGGCAGCAGTTGGTGGGGTCTCAAAGGTCCCTTCTGCCTCCTTCATTAACCCCTTGATGATGCTGCGAGGTGCCAGGAGGAGACATATGGATGCTGTAACCAGGGTTGATGTATACATTGATGTACATCACCTCTCATTCCATAATATCCAGGAACATAAGGTCCTCGAGTTTTTGAAAGAAAATCAAACTTCAGCCCCCCCATAACAACCAGGTAATTCTTTCAGACAAGAAAACGCTCATTGGAAATATTTGGTTTAAATATTTCCCCAAGGAAAGATCTTTGCTTGATGATATCTTGGTGATAAAATATTTCCCTTCTGCCCAGACTCTCCCTGCCCTTTCCCTGGAGCGAATCCCCGCTGCCAGCTGCTGGCTGTGAATCGTCTCTGCCTCTCCCTGGACTCCTGTCTTGGTGGGAAAGTCCAACCTTCATGTCAAGGTGCCCCAGGGCAGGCCAGCACAGAGCCCTGCCAAGCTGGACTCTTCATCCTACAAGCTGCATTTTGTGCCCTGATGCTCTGCACAGCTGGGTGCTGCACAGCTGGATGCTTATGATGTGTCCCACACAGCAACGAGGAGCCTCGCACAGCTGGATATGGCTCTGGCACAGCTGAATGCTGAGACCAGCACATCTGGATGCTGCTTAGCCTGGTGCTGAGCTCTGTGTGGGCTGGTGCTGAGTCCTATACAGTGACTGGGAACCTTGCATAGCTGTATACTGAGTCCTGCACATCTGGATATTGAGCTCTGAATAGGGATCTGGAGCCTGGCACAGCTGGATACCAAATCAGATGTGCTGAGTTCTGCACATCTGGATGCTGCTCAGCCTGAGAGGGAGTCGGGTGCAACGAGATTGTGCGGTCTCAACACCACTGCAACCTTGAAGTGCTGAGTTTGGGGATTAGATAACAAACTTGGGCTTAACAGTGAGGCATGGGGGCTGCTCCCATGATGGGGATAATAAAAAAATAATAAAAAATGCTGGGGGGCTTTGCAGGGAATCAGTCCTGCCAAAACCAAAGGGGGAAGAGGGTTATGTGACTTGTAAGGACCCTGGAAGGATGTTTTTGCATTAAAATTTGGCTTTTCCCATGTCTTGGCCCTCTGGATGAGACCCCCAAATCTCTCGTGCTGTTGCTTCCTTGGAGCAGTCTGGTTGATGGAGAGGGGAAACTGAGGCACTGGGGGTCAGCTGGCTGGGCTGGGTCTGCTGCTGCCCCTTATCTTCTCTAATCGCCACGTTGAGGGCTGGGAGGTGGCATTTGCTCAGCTGCTTATGAGATATAACCAAATCATTTAATCCTTGCTGAGCCAAAATCAGCCTCCCTGCCCAGGCCCCCTTATTGTGTAGAACACAGATATATTAAAGTGCATATTAAATTGCTTGAACAGCCACTAAAAATTGCCGTACATACGTAATGCTACTGAGCTAATGTTTCTACAGAGATTTGAACTTCTTAATTACCCGATTTGGGGTGTGTTTACTTTCTCCTGAATTTTTTTCCTAGTCTTTTATTTAAATTAGACTGGGGCCAACATGTTTATTTCTTTGATTTAAGAGAAAATTGTAGCTGGAGGTTGCATCTTCACCATGGCTTTTCCCCTTCCATATTCACAGGAAAGGGCCAAAAGCATTGAGTTGTGCTGATGCTTCCACCAAACAATGGAAATATATGGAAATATCCATAGAAATGGATAGGAAAAGAGGCTGGGGAAGAGAGAGTCAACAAACTGAATTTCTGTCCTGGTATGAACAGAGTATGCATCAGAAGAATATTTGAAAGAAGGTTTTTGAGCCTCTCACTGAGGATCTGACCATTTGAAGGGGACTGGGCTCTCCTTCACTTATTTCCCTCTGCAGCAAGAAAGGCAAATGATGAAAAAAGATCGTTGGAGTGAAGAAATTAGCACAGGCAAAGGCTCATTGCAAAGTGATGCGCCAGCGTGTCCTGGAGAAAAGGCAAATAGTGAAGAACCAGCAGTGTTGTTTTACCCTAAACCCTCTGGGGAAACGTGCGGAGGATGAAGAGTCTGGAGGGGTGTCATGGGGCCTGTAATGGCCCCAGTCTCTGCTTTTTAAACCCAAGATCTGCTTTTTGAGAGCTCTGGGCTAAGTAGGGCAAGAGACCCTGAGCTGAGGCCAGTGGGTGCGCAAGGAGAGTGATTACTTGAGCGATAAATCAGCAGCGCAGTGCTGATGATATAATAATGGCGATATGATGTCATCTCAATTCTTCCCATTGATTTTTTTTTTTTTTCCTTTTGGTGAACTGGCTTTTCCCATCCATTACCCTACCCAAGCCCATGCCAATGATGCTGCTGCTACAGCTCTTTGTATCCACAGCTATTGATTGAGCCCCAACACCGTCGCTACCGTGGCAAAGAGCAATGCTCATGTGCGTCCAGCACCCCGGGGGTCCCCTCACCAGGGACATCCTTGTTGAGGCACCACGATGCTCCTGGTGAGCCACCAGAGCATCCCAGTTGCTCTCTTAAACCTCACCCATAGGAAACAGGAGAGTCTTTGGCTGCAGCTGGGCTGAGACTTTGTGCGATCCTTGGTCCATGAGTTGTCATCTTCCTTTTGTCCTGTCCTCATGTTTTCCTTGCTTTCTGCTACTACAGGTGAGAAAGAAACATATCCCAGCCCTGGGAGGCAGCATCTGAATGCACACCTCGGGCGGGAGGAGATGGGAAAATGTTTTGGCTCAGCTGAAACCGATGGAAGTTAATCAGCACATCCCCTTGGTGGAGGTATTTGTAATATCCTAAAGCCCTGGCTGGGGATTTGGACATCCACAATTGAGCAGGACCTGACTTAATTAATGTTGCTCCTGGCTGTGGCTGGCAGGTTTCAGCCCTGATGTCAACCCTCTCGGTTCCTTTGGATGGATGTCCCCATCCACATCCAGGTAATGGTCCACACTGACATCTGCAGCTGCTGTTTCATCCCACGAGGACAACTTCAAGGGGGCTACAGGNATGGCAGGGGGGTTGGAACCAGATGATCTTTAAGGTCCCTTCCAACCCAAACCATTCAGTGATTCTGTGATTCTGTAACTGAAGGCCAAGCTCGGCTGGAGCCCCACCACCTTCCCCATCACCTTGCAGCACCCTCTCAAGGAGGATTTCCCCCCTCCCAGCATCCAGGCTTCAGAAGGAAAAGTACCAGGCAAGCCAGCTCCTCTGGAGTAGATGGGTTTCCAGTGGAAATTCAAGGACAAGCATGAATCCTCAGGCTCTGCCGAGTCGGGCTCTGCCAAGCATAGACATGGGCTCAAGGCAGGGAGCAGCTATCCAGCGTGATCCCTGACCCGCTACCTTCCCCCAGCCCCACCATCCCTTTCCACCACCCCACAGTCTGTCTCCTCACCCTTCTGCCAGCCTCAGGGATGGAAGGCAGAGCTGACCCCCTCCCCACCCTGGACTAAGCTCTCCAAAAGGGAAAAGGGACAAGACCTAACTGGGATGGTACCCAGTAGAGTTTAAAATTAAAAATCTCGAATTAAAAATACAGATATGAAGATGCTTTCTGGCTTTTTTGAAAGCACTGAAACCACATGCCAATCCCTGGGGAGCTCATGGGGTGAACCCCACCAGGATGTCCCAGCTCTCCTGCATCTCAGCTCATCCTGTCCCTGTCCCTGACCCCATCCCCAGACTTTCTGAGCCTTGGGGAAAGGCTGTGAATACCAAGCTCACCTGGGGAACTGAAAAGTGGTTGAGCAAGGAGCAGCTGATGGATCGTCTGAGCTGCTGCCTGCAGTTTCATGCAGGGTAAATCCATTCATCACCCCGGCATGAGGAGGGGAGCCACCGTCAGCACAAGCCGCCACCAGCAGATGAGCACATCTGTCACCAGCGGGTAGGGGGGGACTCCAGGGCCTCCCCTGTACCAGAAAATCCTGGACAATATCCTAATTCCCAGGGAGAGGCACCTGTTTGCGGGATGGAGCTGCAGCAAGGGATCACAGCTTGTGATGCCCATGAGCTTCCATCCTCCTCCCGACCTCAGGACACAACCAACAGTAGGGATGGAGATGGAGATTTCACACGAGCCAGTAACCACAGGAAATGCAATCAAAAGTGGTGCAAATCAGTGGGATGGGGGGGGACAGGGGTGTCACACTGCAAATGGATTCTACTGATGGCTCAAGGGCTTCTGGGCTGCCCACGGGCTTTGGGGCTAGTGTACCCAAGGGAGCACCCAGGGGTGAGCTTGTCTTTTGAGACTTTTCTCTCCCTCCTGGGTCAGAGGCACATTTGCTGGTGGCACTATGCTGCAGAAGGACTCTTCACCCTGTAGCATCTCCTCATCCTGGCAGTTGTTTCTCAGCACTTTTTCTCCCAGATCCCACAGAAAAAAATAATAATAACAACACACAAGGCTCTGGGATGCATCTCCTTGCCCCTTCATATGTTGTCTTCTGCTTTTCCCTTCCTCTCCTCCTATGTCACACTCCCAAAGCAGGGGGGTTGGAACTAGATGATCTCTGAGGTTCCTTCCAAGCCAAACCATTCTGTGATTCTGATTCCACTGCTGCAGTGGGCTCTTATTTCCCTGCCTGGATAACATCCAAGGGACAGATTCCGAGCCAGATGGGCACAGAACGACCACGGTGGAGCCCCCATCCAGCAGCATCTGAGCAAATTCCCCTCCAGCTCTGTGCACGTGTGTGTGCACATCACATGCTTGCAACATGTCACAATCAGAGTTTTGCTGCAGGCAAATCCATCCATTCATCCATCCACCCATCCATCCATCCATCCATCTCTGAGTGTGCAAATGCACTCTATTTTTGCATGTGAGAAGATGCTGTGTGTGCAAATCCATATGCAGATATTATTGTGCACCCTACAGACCCCTTGCAGAGATTTTTGGGGTGCCCCACATGCTGGTGGGGTGCAGGGTGGTACGGCATGTTCTCCTTTAAGAGGAAGCCGTGTTTTGTGGCGTTAGCACTTTGTAGCATGTAATGTTAAGGCTGCAGTGGGAATTGCTCTCAGATATTGAACAGGTAAATAAAGCATGGCTTAGAAAAAGCCTCTAGAAATGGGCCGCATGCGAGGCAGCCTTCCCTGGGGTGTCCTTAACCCCCAGCCCTCCTCTCCACCCTGAGACCATGGTGAGGTGTTGCCAGCCCCCACAGCAGGGATGCCTGAGCAGCCCTCAATCTTCTTAACCCTTTCCTTATCCCTCTGCATCCTGAGAACATAAAGTGCCCGTACAAGGCTCAGACCAGAGACTGCAAGACCAGAGAGGTTCATCTCAACAGGGTAGTGATGACCAGGGATGGTCCTAGAGCCCTTCATACCCTCCAGCCTCCCCATGTCCCCCCATTGCTCTGGGAGCAAATTCAGAGGGGGTAAATTCAAAATTTTAAAGACCAGAACATGTCCAACACAGCTCTGTGCCTGTGGTCTGAAGTCCTTTCTGCAACCGAGGCACAGAGTAGGAATGAACCCCATTTCCCAGAGCATCAAGGAGCAGAAAGGGGTCTTTTTCAGGGGAACGCTACTGGGAAAAGAACCCCAGCATCCTGTCCTCTTCCTTTTAGCAATCCCACTCGTGTTATCCCCTGTCTGACCCCTCCTCGTGGGGTCTTTACCTTGTGCCTATCCCTGCTTAATGCAGGGGTCACAGGAGAGATTTTTGTGGCATGACCAAATTTTCATGGATTTAGGCCACAAGAGGCTCAATGGTGTCCCTCCAACATCACTGTACATGAGCCAACACTCATATTTAGTGGTGGAGTCACCATCCCTGAATGTGTTCAAGAAACGTGTAGATATGATGCTTAGGACATGGTTTAGTAGGTTAGGTGGTGTTAGGTTGACGGGTGGACTTGATGATCCTTGAGGTCTTTTCCAACCTTAATGATTGTATGATTCTATTCCTACAACCCCAAAAACACACAGCCAGAGATGCTCTGGTCCCCAGACCCTATCCTGTATTTAGGGAGAAGCAATGCACTCATCCCCATGCTCATCCCTTTTCAGTTTGATCCCCTGCTTTCTCCACCATCCTACCTGACTGTAAAATGGTTACATCTCTGCTGAAAGAGATTTGCAGACAATAATACTTCAATTTTTTTCACGTCCCCTCTGGGATCCATTCATTACATGATTGCTGCAAGGTAGATGGCTGTTACCGCACACTGGGCGGCTCTTACTTGTGACATTTGGACAGATTAACAGTAGGTTTCCTTCAGATATATTAAATGAAAATATTATTATTTTTAAAAGAATAAAAAAGAGAAAAGGAAAGGGGAAAAAAAGATGAAAGCCCTCTGGAGCTTGCATAGACCTCCACCTGAAGGAGTTAGGAAATGGGGTTTGTTACTTATGAAAAAAATTCCAGAAAAAGTGATGTTTGGACGGTCCTTTTTAAGAGCTCAAATCCCACTGGGGCCTTCAAGGTATTATTTGGGTATGTTTGTTAAAGACTATCTAATTGGTTTGAAAAAATGTTTTTATTTATTGAAAACTTGGAAGTTGAGTTTTTGCATTTTAATTTTCTCACTGAGAACTTGAGGAATTTCAACGAAAATAAACATGAATGAGAGAAAACACCACTTGCATTAAAACTAATTTTCATGCCGCTTATTACCAAATTTGCAAACTACTTTACTAGTGTGGTTTTTCCATCCTAAACCCAAGTGAAGTGATGCACCCACATAGAAACATAGAATTACAGAATGGTTTGGGTTGGAAGGGACCTTCAAGATCACCGAGTTCCAACCCCCCTGCCATGGACAGGGACACCCTCCACTAGCCCAGGTTGCTCAAAGCCTCATCCAGCCTGGCCTTGAACCCCTCCAGGGATGGGGCATCTGCAGCTTCTCTGGGCAACCTGTGCTGCTGCCTCACTACCCTCACAGTAAAAAATTTCTTCCTAATATCTCATCTAAATCTCCCCTCTTTCAGCTTATGTCCAAAGGAGACCGAGCACCTTCTGCTCATGTGAGCTTGCTGCTCTCCATGCCAACATGCAGCTACGTGTGCAACCAGCTCAGCAGAATGGTCACAAAACCCACAAGCCAGTGGTGGGTAGGAGGTGGAAGTACACAGGGGTGTGATGCCTCCACTTGTCCCAAAATCATGGGTGCCCACCAGAGAGCCATACCACCCATGTCCTCATGCACAGGATCCCCATGTGTGTTTGCAAATGCCATGAGTGCACAGGGAGCCCTCAGGAAGGTTGGTGTTTCCCGAATCCCTGCAACCAAAGCAATAGGCATCTTCTCCTTGGATGGCAAGCCCAAGTGTCCAGTGGTCCCAGCTTCTCTGCTTTCCACCCCATGCTGTATAGCAGCTGTTCTCCATCACCCCCAGCTCCTGACCTGGTTCCATATGAGCAGCTTCACACTAAAGCTCACCCCAGACCCTCCTGCCCCAGAGAGATGCAGGTTCATAGAATCATTAAGGTTGGAAAAGACCTCAAGGATCATCAAGTCCAACTGTCAACCCAACACCACCTAACTCACTAAACCATGTCCCTAAGCACCACATCTACACATTTCTTGAACACCTCCAGGGATGGTGACTCCACCACTTCCCTGGGCAGCCTATTCCAATGTTTGATCACTCTTAAGTTAAGAATTTTTTTCTAATATCCAGCCTAAACCTCCCTTTTAATCCATCTGGGTCCTGGGGGAGCCAAGCTGATGAAGAAAAATAATGCCATGTCATAAAACAGCCCTTTTTGAGAGCAAAAAGGCATTTACTGTACCTAGGGTGATGCACATCAAGCCGTCATTACCGTAAGGGGCTGGAGCCATGGGGAGAGCTGGCTGCGGGCTTGACCTCAATGATACATTGCTTAGTGCAGTCGGATAAGGACTCCATGAGCAGCAATACGCCTCGATGTGATCAATGGGTAAGCAGCAGTAATTACATCTCAAAGATCAAATGGGCATATAAATGTTTCATCTGGGTAAACATGTTTTTGGGTGTGCTGGTTTGTTTGATTTTTGTTGTTTGTTTTTTTTTCTTTTTTTCTTTTCCTTCTCCTTTCTACACATCTGGGCACCTGAGTGTATCGACTCGAACCAAGCCACTCTGCTAAGGAACAGGAGAGCCCTACCTTAACACCTGGGGACCCTCATCCCAAAATCCCACTGCTCTTCACATGCTGTGGGGGCAATCAGCAGCATGCTCTCACCCAACCACCCTGCAGCTGTAATTGCAATGCACAGCAGAGATGTGGGAAAATGGGCAGGAGAAGGTCATGCTTACACTGATGTATCTGCCACTGACCATGACACCCACTCCTCCGGCTCCACTATGCCCTATGAGATGCTCCTGGCCTCCATCCTGCCCTGCAGACTCCCTATCTGGCTGCTGGATCCCCTAATTTGTAGGTCAGCAGTACACAGGCACTTGCATCCCCGTATTGCTCAGCAGCTGGACATGCTGGGAAGCGTCCTCCCCAGCCACCGCTTCTACCTTCCCCTGCCATCCAGCTCCAGGCTGTTTTTGCACAGCAAAGCAGAAGAAATCTGAGCAGCCTCTGAGGACACAACACAACCACCTGGATCTGTTTCACCCTGCAGACAAGCCCCCAAAGCATTTCCTTTCCGGATGCTCCAACCCTTTTCTGAAACCACTGACCTCTAGACTGTGAAGTGCCACCCGTAAAAAACCATAGGAGGAGGAGCTGGTTTCTTCCAGCGCCAAGCAAGGGCCTTTACACAGCTCAGGGAATGGCTGACCCCATCCCTGCTGATCCCCATATCTTCCTTTTTTCTTATCCCTGTCTTCCTGTACTCGTTCATGGGCTGCTGTAAGACGGAGGTGGCTGGGAGGTGGAGGGTAAGAAGCAAAGTCCCTCCAGACTACATGAGACCTCCTTAGAGAAGCTCTGAATATCACTTCTAGTATCCGAGGAAAGCAGGAAATGTTTTTCCATGATTTTTCAGTGGGGAAAAAAGAAAAAAAAATCCTGGTTTGTCTGTATTTGACAAAGGAAAGGAGGCTGTAATTTGGGCTGTTTTTGATATTTAGGAAGTCCAGTCTCATTCTCCTGTTGGACTGTCTTTGTCTTTGACAACATCTCAGCACCAGAGCTTTAGTGCTCAGCAAAACAGGGGCAAATCTTTCTGCTGAGGATAGCAGTGCTGCTGGGGAGCAACTCACTGCCTTTTTCTTCCCCATCTACTCATGCACCAGGCATGGGATCCTGGTGATCCATGTGTGATACTCCCTGGTGCTTCAGAATTAGTCACTTCTTCTTCCTGAAGGTCAAATTTCTGTCCACCTTTGCAAGAGCACTGAGCATCCCTGGAGCAGGGGCTGACCCTGTGCAGGTCTGGCCCCATAAATCCTGCTTTAGGGATACAATAAAGGGTGTCCTGAACCTCTCACTCCCTGACAAAGGTGCTCCTCAGGAGGAAGGCAAATGGTCTGATGGACAGATGGCCCAAGACACGTGCAGAGGGGACATTCACCCAGTACGCACCCATCCCAGATTTGTTCCTATACCAGATTTGGGGATGAGTCCACCCTAAACTCCTTCCACTTCTTGCTTGCCCTCTTCCTTCCACTCCACCCCGTCACACACTGGCCATCACACTGTGTGTGGCATCCTGACATCCCAGCCCCACGTGGCCTCTGCAGGAGCATCGTCCTTGAGAAGTCCCCCAGAAGCTGCTGAGGAGCCTGTTCCTGAGCTGCTGACCTGGTACATTGGCTGTGCTCACACACGGAGGCATTTTGGGGCCAGCTTCCCCACCTGAACCCTAGAGCTGAAATCCAACACCAAGTTGACCCTTGGAAGGAGTCTGACCGTTCCGTCCCTGCCAAGGAGACGTTTTGCTGCAGACAGCCAGGATGCAGCTCCCAGAGCTTATGTCTGTGGCGTGATCAAGGGCAGACTTTCAAATTTTCTCACCCATTTTTTCAGACCCACTTATAGCAAGGAAGGACAGAATGACCTTGATCTGCACAGAACCCCTTGGGCTTTCATGCATTTTAACTAACGCTGCCCTCAGTGCACCTGCCAAGAGTATTACCCTCTCCTTCTCTCAGCACCGGAATGAGAAGAAAGACCCATAGGGCCAGTAGAGAAGGACAGAGATCTTCCTCTCTTCTTTGGCCAGGGTGAGTCAAGCTTTTCATGCACAGAGCTGAGAACGGTCCTCTCATTGAATGTAATAGAATCCAGAACATCCTGTTTGCATGCCCAGGATGCTGTGCACAGAGGGATGACCCTCTCCCACTCTTTTACCTAATGTAAAGCAAAGCTCCCACGTTCTCCTCCATTAGACATGTTCCTGCAGCATCTCTAGGCTCAGGAGTGGGAGGAGGAGGAGAGAAGAGGATTCCACACCTCCTGCACTACACCTGACCCCACAAGAGATGGAGAACTCCTGGGAGGATGCTCGCAGGGCAGATGGAGCCATGCTGCCTCTCCTGAAGTCCTCCTAAAAGACAGGGCAAACCAGGAAAAGCTAAGCCAAGTGACCTGAGCTGCTCCATCCATCCCTCCATTCCTCTCCAACTTCCCAGGAGACAAAACTCCCTGTTGTCTCAACCCCAAGGTGGACACCAGTGGATCAGAGCCACCCCTTTGATTTTCCTCCGTCCTCCTGCTCCCTATGCCCACCAGTTTGCACCTGCCCTTAGCAGACAGCATGTACCCAAGGACAGCAAAAGAGTTGTTGGCTAGCGCTGTAGGGGCACCCTGAATTTCGGGACATGGTTTAGTGGGTTAGGTGGTGTTGGGTTGATGGTTGGACTTGATGATCCTTGAGGTATTTTCCAACCTTATTGATTCTATGGTTCTGTGATTTCAGGTGCCTCAATAGACCAGGACAAGGCCCTTGCAGGGCTTACTCCAACTTGGGTACCACCAACAGCTTTGGCCCATCAGCAAAGTCATTCCCTTCAGTCTGGTGATGACGTTAGATCATCAGAAACACCCTGAACAGCATGAGCACTCAACTGCTGCACCCCTTCCCATGCCCAGTTCTTCCTCCTTCTGTCGTGTAGATTTTCTGAAACACCATGAACCTGCTCTTTGCCTAATGCCGCCATAACTTATTGCACAGGGCTACTAATTATATTTCCTTCTTCAAGCAGATGCTTGCTGCCTGTGCCAGTGGATTCTCCTCTCTGCAGATGAACAATTGAAAGCGGAGACTGACTGGCTCTCCTCCCCACCATCCTGCCACAAGTCAGCATGAAGATTTCTTCTTTTATAGAAAAGCTTAAATGTCTTTGTTACAAAGGCATGTCAACTTTTGGTTTCCTCTTGCAGGAAACATTTCCACCGCTGGTTCCTTCTGGAGACCTGAAAAACTTCATCAAAAGTGGGTTCTTGCCAGGGTAGCCTTGTTGTTCTGTCAGCAGGAAGATGTGAATGGCAATTTCTGAACATCTTTGCTTGAAGAAAGCTTTGCAGCAGCACCTTTTTCTCTCTTTGCCTCATTGAGAAGCCCCCAGTGAAGTGGGATGCTAAGGAGGGATGCAGTAAGAGACAAGCTCCACTGAGCCGATAAAAAGACCAGCAGTGGGATCTCAAATGGTGCCAGGTCTTGGCAGCAGCATCTCCCAGTTAGCTCTGAGACTGGCACACAGCAGATTGTCATCAGCACACATCCACCAAAGACGGTGAATTTTAAGGGCTTATTAAAACCAGGACCATCACAACATCTCAGAGCCGCAGGACAGGATGCTGCTGCCCCAATCTGTCTGACACAGAAGAAATAAAAAGCCCGAACCCACAGCTGAGTTGGGGCAAGCAGGGAATAACCAAGAAAGAATGAAACCCCAGCAGCTGGCTTGATAACTTCACCCCTTAAACACTCAGTAAAAATGGCCCTCACCCTCCAGGCTCCTTCTCCACATTCCTGCATTGAAATAATTAGTTTTCATTTCTAAATTATTTTTTTTTCCAGAGCCCAGAAGGTCAAAGTTTAGTACCTCCAAAAATAAAAAATAAAAATAATACTAGTGAAAAAAAAATCCTCTCTCTGCTTTGCTGGCAGAAAACAGCAGGGGGTGAGGGGTAAGGGAAAAAAATCAATTTGAGCTTGGGTCAGCGGTGTGTGCGAGAGAGACCTTTGGAGCAATGGAGATTAATTTAGTAGGAGAGAGAAGGCAGAGTGGAAAAGCTAGGTGGGGGGGGGGGGGTGGGGGTGTGGAGAGGAGGGAGCCCAGCCCTGCTCTGGTGGAGTCAGGGACAGGTTCAGGATGTGCTTGCTCTCTCTTTAATAAGATCCCAGCGTGGCCTGGTGAAATTAATCACTGCTTTGTTAGTACACAGATGCAAAAGTGCCAAGTCAGTTGCCGCACTAGAGGAAAAAATCCGAGGAGCTGCTGGCCTGCTGCTGTGTCCAAAAGCCATTGTCCCCAAGGATGGGAGATAAGGGTGCCTGGATACGGTCCCTCCTGTTTGTCTCTGCTGGAAACCTTCAAGTCCAACCAGAGACCTTTTCACAAATCTGATGAGGGGATCAAAGGCGCTTATTATCTCCATCTGAAGGCTAGGGAGATGATCTAACAGCAGCAAGGGTGCAGACCCTTGAAGACCTCACCAGAAGCAAGATAAACCTGGGGCAGATTTGGGGGAACATCCCTGATGGATGACGGGGAGCCTGGCCAGCTACAGAGCCACTGGAAGCGCCTTAGTGACAGAAGGGATGGGTCATCTCTGCCTGTCAAAAACATCATCCCTGGATTATGGGTTGCTATAACTGGAGGAGGATAATAAACACCTAATCCCATGTCTCCCCAAGCCTTGGAGCATCTCAGTGGAAGATGAGCTCCTCTGAAAATCTGTCCTGCTCACCTCTGCTATCACAGCAGTGGCTTCTGTGACGTGGGTATGTCCAGAGCTGCTTAAGAGCTTATGGAGTCCAGCTGGCTCATTAGAGGCACCTTCCAAGGCTTGGGATGGGAAATATGAGTGTTTGAATTGAGGTGAGGTGGGAGGAGAATGAGATGGAGGCAGAAAAAGGCAAAATTAATTTATCCCACAATCTCACACCGTAATGGGATGCAGATGGCCCAACCCATGCTTGCTGGTTGTGAGTCATTCATGGATTGATTGATTTTATCTGTAATGACCACTGTAAAATATTCTGGGGTGAATTCTGACCGTATTGACCCTGGTAAACCCAGTCATCAAACACAGTATTGACAATGATGAGTAATGCTATGGACAGCATCCTGGACTGACTAGGATGATGGCAGTGGTGGAGGGTGGTGGAGGGGAAAAAAGAATCTTTGCTTTTCCTAAAGGTGCTCCAAAACTGCCAGAAAGTGCCAGGAATGAGCCTGAATGGGAAATATGATGTCATGGAGAGGAAGCGAAGGTGAACTCAGGGCATCCTTCCACCACTTGATGGGTGCTCAAAAACTGACCGGTCCCAGGAGGGGGATGGAGAAGCAACCTCGGTCACCCGGGCAGATTGTCAGGGATCTGGGGAGAATTTTTCTTCCTCTCCAGCCCAGGAGATGATTGTCCAGCCAAGAACATCTTGGCCACTGTGAAGACCTCAGCAGCACGAGCCATCACACAACATCTCCTGCCTTCTGCCTGCGGTAGGCAGCTGCTGAGAAGTGCAGCACTTCAGTTTTGGGTTTCCATGAAGCCGGATGTTCAACACAGAGTGAAATACCTGTGATGCTGCAGGTGAAATGTCCCCTGTGAATTTTTAGTCTGGAAGGAAAACTGAAGGAGTCACTTGAAAGATCCAAATTCATGGGGCCAGTTAGATATGCCCAACTTGGTGTTGTGCTGATGACATGAACACTTGCTACCCCAAATTGAGACCAAAGGTGGGTCTGACTCCACCAGGCTCTTGATGACAGTCAGATCTCACCCAGCTGGAGAAAAAAATATTGCTAACAAAGTGTATGTCCAACAGGATTAATGGCTCACCAAATGACTCCAGGCTTTCAGCATCCTTGCTCTGCCAGTCATGCTAGAGGACATGAATAAAGACTTTCTTATTGGTATTTAAAAGGCTTTTAGGAAAAAAACAAGGCAAAAAAACCCAGCAACTCCCTCAGGCCTTTTAATTGAGTCTGCAAAGTATTTAAATGCTTGACTGGTCAGCAATTGCTTACAAATTACTTCAGGAGCCATGGGGACCTCCTCGTGTGGGGCCAGTGTCATTGAGAAATTCTATTTCGTGACACTCCCCGGATGCCCAGGCATGAGGCAATCCCAAGCACAAATATGGGCTGGGTGGAGAATGAACAGAGAGCAGCCCTGAGGAGAAGGACTTGGGAGTGTTGGGTGATGAGAAGCTCAACATGAGCCGGCAGTGTGTGCTTGCAGCCCAGAAAGCCAACCGTGTGCTGGGCTGCATCAAAAGAAGCATTAGCAGCAGGTCGAAGGAGGTGATTCTCCCCCTCTACTCTGCTCTCATGAGACCCCACCTGGAGTACTGTGTTCAGATGTGGGGCCCCCAACATAAAAAAGNTGAGACACTGGCACAGGTTGCCCAGAGAAGCTGTGGATGCCCCATCCCTGGAGGTGTTCAAGGCCAGGCTGGATGAGGCTTTGAGCAACCTGGGCTAGTGGGAGGTGTCCCTGCCCATGGCAGGGGGGTTGGAACTGGATGATCTTGAAGGTCCTTTCCAACCCAAAACGTTCTGTGATTCTATGAACTGCCCTTGGCAAGCTATCATCTCCATCTCCAGCATGATGTAGAAGGTGCTTTGAGACCAGGATCCAGCCCAAAAGGCAGAGCCAAGGTGCAAGGCCATGAGCTGAGCAAGCAGGATCCCTCATAATGTGAGTACAGTTGTTGTGCCTCAGTTTCCCCATCTCTAAGGTAGATGAAATTAATAATGAGGTGGACAGCAGAGGTAGATCAGCTTAAGTATTAATATTTGACAAAAAGAAAAGCACTCTCTTAAGTATCTCTTGCTCACACACACACACACACACATATATATATACATGTATTTCCTCCCTATATTTGAGCACAGCATGAGAGCAGCCAAGGAGGAGCTCACTTTGCACTGAAGGACTTTGTTCATGGCTTCACTTAGTAAGAACACCAAGACGTATTAAAATCTGAAGGGAAAAATCATCTTTAAGGGAAAAAAAAAAGGAGAAAGAAAGAAAGGAAAAGACTCATCTCAATTTGACTTTCATGAGACACCAGTTAATTTTTTTTTTTTTTTAAGCTTCCACACAAAACGGCAAATCATCTAAAATTAGATCTAGGGAATTATTTTATCTGCAGGGGGAAAAAGGCTGTTTGATACCACGACTGTGTAATAGGGGACTTCTCGGCTTCCCAAACACGTTAGGAAGATGCTTTTGATTTTTTTCCCTTTTCTCCTCCTCTTATCTTGGCAAGAACTCAACTTGTTATTTAAAGAAAAATTAAGAGCTGTTCTCGGGTCTGGCTAAGCCTCCTGTATAGATTTTGTTTTAAAATAAAAAGTTGGACTGTTTTTTTTTTTTCTCATATGCTTTAACACAGTAGAGGAGCACTATAAAAGCAATCCCATCACCAGTACTGTTCCCAGTGCTGATGTTCCCTCTTCACCTCTCCCAGCAGCATTTCCACACCACACAGTGCAGCCAAGGGCAAGACGCCAGGTGCTGCCCAAAACACTGCAATCAGTGAATCTTTAGGTTCACAAAGACTGGGATAGTGAGGGAAAAGACCATAAAATAAAGAGGATATTGCATCTGTTTGAGCTGCAAAGTCCTGGAGAAGGGGAGGGAGAGATCTGCTCTGAGGATGCCAAAGCCTCTGATGGATGTCCCGTCCCTGGAGGTGTTCAAGGCCAGGTTGGATGACGCTTTGAGCAACCTGGGCTAGTGGAGAGTGTCCCGGCCCATGGCACAGGGGTTGGAACTCAATGGTCTTTAAGGTCCCTTCCAAACCAAACCGTTCTATGATGCTATGATTTAATGATTCTACTTTTGTGAGTGGTGAGGCTATGTGGCACATCTAGGTTTGGGCTGCAGCGTTTGTTCCTCCCCAGGGTCTCCCCAGGCTTGGGGAAGTCCAAAGCAGGGTGCTTTGGGTGGTTGGAATGTATCTGCACCCATGGGTCACATCAGAGTGGGGAAACTCATTGTCAGGTTCATTTTGGAGCTTTACATCATTGTGCAAGTCCCTGAAAGCATTTTTGATGCACATGGGAGTTGTGTAAGGGGAGAGAGGCCACCAAATGGGGCTGCAAATGTGGGACAGCCCCCGCTGTCTGGGGGACAAAGTGTCACATCAGATCTGCCATAGGTAGCTCCACGTCCCCACAGATCCACCGCAGGAGACAAATTCCCTGCCAGCCCCCTCAGGTCTCTGTGATTACGCACAGGCTGGTTTGCAAAGCCAGGACCTGGGTTTTGTGCAACGTCAGGCACAGCTGGGGTGTAATTTTAGCAGGGGACTTGCGTGAGGCATGAAATAATGCTGATGGAGTAATGGATTTTGAGGGCAGAAAGATACATCAACATCTCCAACTGACCTTCTGCACAGCACTGGCTGGGTGAGGATGGCATGTAGTGACCAGAAATACCTATCTGCTCAGCTCCCTTGTTCTTCCAGAGGGCTTCTTACACAAATATAGGTGGAGAAGACAATGGAGTGAAAAATGGCAATCCTTTCATCTTGCATGACCAACAGTGGGTAGACCAACAGCATACATTGGGACTCTGTTTTTTAAAGAGAGTTTTTAACCCAACTTTTTAAATACAGCTCTGAGAGCAGGCAACATAAGGAAAAAAGTGGAGATTACTCCTTTTTCTTTTCTTTTCTCTTTTCTTTTCTCTTTTCTTTTCTTTTCTTTTCTTTTCTTTTCCTTTATTCAAAACTGACAGAGGAATTAAGACCCACAAGATACACTTGCCCATGATGCTCCATCTAAGCTCCTTACCTGTCAGCATTTCTAAATAAAAGTTGATCCACATCCGCCTGTAGCCTGTGGAACTGCCCTGCAAGTGGCCACAGTTGTGTTACACGTGATGAGTTCAAACGTAAGGACCTGGCAAAGTCCCAGTAGAGCAGGAAGAGGAGAGCATCACACCACTGCCCAGAATGAAGGTCAAATGTTCAGGCTGCAGCTGCGAACATCTTGCATCATTGTCACCTCCTGGAAAAGTCCACCTCTGTGTTCACCTTGCCAAACTGCACCACCATCATCCAGTAAAACCAGCAAGAACAAACTGTTTTCACCACTGGCCCATCTCTGTGGAGCTTATTCTTGGCCCCTGGCAGGGACGCACAGGGAATAAATAGAAACACCTTGTGCAAGTCCCAGGTGTGGTGTCCTCACCTCAAACATTGCTTTGTAACCTTCAGCTGGGCTTAGGGGTTAAGATCAGACAGGACAGGTGGTTGTATCACCAGTTCGGCATTTCAATTAGCAGCTAAGGCTGTGTTACTGGGCTGGTGCCACCAGCCAATGTCCTGGGCATGGTGTGCTTAGCTCAGGAATTGCCACCAGCAGTGCAGCACCCATAGACCAAGAGCGTGCAGATGATGTGGCTTTTTTCAGTGCTTTGGCAGAATATCCAGAGTCTGAACTTGAAACAAAAGCTGTTTGGTTTGATCTCCACCTTCCAGCACTAAGCCTAAGCATAGATCTGGTGGATGGACAAGCCACACTTAGCCTCTGAGTAAATGGTTTTTATCTCAAGGGAGTTGGAGAGTACATTTCTTTTGGCTGCAGTAACCATGAAATGGTGAAGTTCAGGATCCTGGGGGAAGAGAACAAGACAAAAAGCAGGATAACAGCCCTGGACATCTGGAAAGAAGACCTAGGACTGTTTTGAAGAATCTCGTGGGTTACAGCCTTGGAAAGAAGAGGGGTCCAGGAGAGCTCATTGCTTTACAAGGATCATCTCCTCCAAGCTCAAGAGCAGTCCACCCCAAAATGCAGGCAGTCAAACAAAAGTCAAGCTGTAGGTGTAACAAAGATTTTAAAAAAAAATTGCCAATCTGGAGACTTTTTTTACCTACTCAAAACCATCTCCAGCAAAATCCATTCCCAACCCATCTCCCAGGGGTAGGAAGCTCTGTGCAGCCAGTGCTCTCTCCACATCTTCTTGTTCCCCACTCCTCATCCTGCCCTCATGCTCTGAGCCCTGTCCTAAAAGCCAACTCAACACAAACTCAGCACAGGCAGTGGACAGAAGACATCTGTCACCAAAATCCCCTAGAAAAATTCCTGGGGTGGGGGCTGGAATTGGGAAACCCCATGCAGAGGTCCATAGCAGCAAAGGTGACCAGCTAATAGAGCTGCTCTCCTGGAGACTTCTGTTAGATAATCAGTGAAGCCAAGCCAAGGAAGCATGCTCTGCAGCCTGTCGTGTCGTATTAATGGGCAGGATCATTTAAGCTTGGATAAAACCCACAACTTCATTTCTTCTTTTTTTTATTTTCCTTTTGGTGGTGGCGCTTGTCATGAGCTGCCTGTTCCAGATGATGAATGGTTCTGTTTCAGGCCGATCCGCTTGTTTGAGCACTGTGGTGGTTTCAAGACTTCATGCAAAAGAGGAGCCCTGGCCATTTTTCACTCGGAGAGATGAGCGACACAGGAATAAATTTTCCTGCTTAAAATTTGCTGGGCCCAGGGTTTCTTGGTGCGGCAGCTTTGACAGCCTGTCACTTTGCTAGATGTTTGGTGCTTTGAGTGTTCTGGGTCCTTTTATTGCTTTTTAAAAGATTTAAAGGAAACAAAACCCTAGTGCATTATGACATTTAGCAGGGTCGATACGTGTATCTGACTCTACCCAGGCGTCACACCAAAACATGCTGGGTCCTGATCCCACCCTTGCTCAGCCCAGCATAAATTAGGAGTGAATCAGTGTCAGGTGTAGGAATCCCAGGCCTGTAAAGCAAAGGGACGAGAGATCGGAGTAGCACCAATTGCACAACTCAACTCTGGCTTGTAGACAAATCAAGATTCAACTTTCTGCACTTCTGCATGTCAGGGGAGGATGGTATTTTTCCAGGCCTGATAAAGAATAGCAAAGCACATGCAATACACATACAAAGCATAGAGGTGTGCTCTGATAAGTCAGCGCACAACTGGAGCTAGATGCATTTCATACAGTGACCTCTGGATTCACCACTGCAGGGGGGAGCTTGTTGAATCATAGAATCACAGAATGGTTTGGGTTTGAAGGGACCTTAAAGATCATCCCCTGCCATGGGCAGGGACACCCCCCATTAGCCCAGGTTGCTCAAAGCCTCATCCAGCCTGGCCTTGAACACCTCCAAGGATGGGGCATCCACAGCTTCTCTGGGCAACCTGGGCCAGTGTCTCACCACCCTCACAGTGAAGAATTTCTTCCTAATGTCTCATCTAAATCTCCCCTCTTTCAACTTAAAACCATTACTCCTCATCCTGTCACTATACCCCCTGATAAAGAGTGCTTCCCCATCTCACCTGTAGGTACTCTTTAGGTACTTCATGTCACAGACGTAATGTCCTCAAGGCATTTGAAGTTACAAATTTGATTGTGGCCCTCACTTTCTGTGTATTTTGCCTCTGTTAAATTTATCCACTAGGCAAGCCCAGTATGTGACAGATGTGGACAGCAGCTGGACAGATGTGGAGAGGGTGGCTGTCATCAGAAGTCATCTGAGATCCACCCACTGGTGTGGTCTGGGCTGCCAACTCATGGGGTGTTGGACCCACCAGCTCCATTAAGGTTGGAACAACCAGGGCAGACAGAGGTCTGAAGTGTGGGATAGAGCAGGGAAAAGAGCACAAAAAAGCCCGCATGTGCAGAAGCAACAGGAGAAGTGGTAAACGATGCTCTCCAAGAGCTGAGGTGGCCAACGTTGACCCTTCAAATTAGATGTTAAGTTGCTCGTCTGGCTGAGAGGCTAAAAGCACATCACTGGCCCAGGTTGCCTGGAGAAACCTGTGGATGCCCCATCCCTGGAGGGATTCAAGGCCAGGCTGGATGAGGCTTTGAGCAACCTGGTCTAGTGGGAGGTGTCCCTGCCCATGGCAGGGGGATTGGAACTAGACGATCTCTAAGGTCCCTTCCAACCTAAACCCTTCTATGATTCTATGATCTCAGTGAGCTGAGAAATGGGGGAGCAGCAGCAACAGTTCACAGGCCAGAGATAACTGCATCTCCCCAGAGACACCACCACTCTCCACAGCTGGAAGATGCTGGGCTGGGAGCAGAATCAGTCCCAGGATGAGCAGTGTTGCTGCTGCTGGCGGGGCCGGAGAGGAGAGAGATTAAGTCAACCACTAAGCTAAGACCTGGAAAGTGGAGAGGAAACACACTCAGCTGCAGGTCAGACCTCAAGAGAGCTATCTGGGGTGAAAGCCAGTGCTTAGGGAAGGGTGGAAACCATCAGCTATAGGAACGGAGTCAGCCCAGTAATACCTCAGCAGGGATTGTCCCAGGGAGGGGGTGAAAAGGGAACGGGGAGTATCAATTCTGTCAGCACGGAGGCCAGGCTGGCCCCGGAGATGGGCACTGGGGGAACGCAGCTTATAAATGCTGCATGGAGTCCTGCAGGGACAGAGACTGGTGTCACTTTAAAAAGTAAACATAGGCAGCCTAATGAATGAGTTATATCCCAGACGCTCCATTCCAGGAGAGGTATTTAACAGGCACTATTGGATTCCACGGTATCTCTCTATCTGTAACCAGTGCATTATGACCATTAATGGATTTTTGAGGCTGGATTGATTTTTCATTAATTTGGTAAAAATCTTTTCCCTCTCCCATATAATTCTGTCTTAAAACGCTCCCCTTGACAGACCGATAAGTCACTCACCTCATAATGCAAGTCTGGCTCATAAATCTCAGCGATCTGGTGAGGTGGGGTGTGGGGTGAGCAGACTGGGCTGGGGGAAAGAGGGGGGAGGGAAGGGGGAAACCTCCGTGGGCCTGGATGGAGCTGCCAGGCAGCTTTCATTGCATGCGGAATAGAAAAGGTACATCAGCGATGGAGTGAGGATGGAGGATGGGGACACACAGATGTGCTGCTTTGTGGGGGCTGATGGTCATCCAAGAGTGGGCTCCAGTGTCCACCTTGTCTCCCCAAGCTTTGATCTTGTATGTCGCTTTGCAGGACAGTGCTGTGACATGCTGGGACCTTCTCAGGGACCCCGTGTGCCTCGCTCAGCTGGTGATGGTGATCCACATTGTCCCAAAACTTTGCACCCTGTAGGAGATGCTGTGCAGGAGGGAAACTCTGTGGCACTACGTTGTATTTAGCCCAGGATATCCTGGTTAAAGGCTCTGCATAGCTGAAGGTCAAGGATTCATGGCTTTTCCCAGTAGAGTTTCAAACACTTTGCAGAGGGGCAGCCCTTATCCAAAGTTTGTTACTTCCAAAAGTTGTATCCTACTGCTGGGGGGAGTCAGACGAGCAAAGAAGCAGCAGCAGACCAGGACCTGTTTCTCTGAGGATGTCTGGGACGCCCTAGGACTCAAAGAGAGCCTGGGTCCAGCCTGTAACAGATTCCAGGGTGCCTCAAACTGTGGGTAGGATGGATTTGTCTCTATCCTGGTACACCCAGGAAGAGGTTTTCTCTAGAAAATGAATCACATCCTCCCTGTAGTGACCCATGGACCACTTGGCTGTTGAGTTAGTGGAGCAAAACCTTGCAGAACAAACATCCCTGGGTGGTATTCACCCAGCCAAGCAAAGATCTCCTCTCTGCACCATCAGGGAGGGAGGTGGGGCAGAGATTAGCTTGTGAACACTAGCTAGTCATTAAGGTGTCTCTCTAGGCATGGAAACAGCTATCATGAGAAGGAGTAAGGAGCAAGTAAGGGCAGAGCTAGTAATCTCTGCTGTGCAGAGTGAGGGAATTTTTACAGCTGATTTGGGGATGGGAGTCCTAGCCCTGCCTCTGCTCAGGAACATCACCCACATAAATGTTACACGGACTCTCACATGGACTCTTCTCCCCCAAATATATGTGCACAACAGCATCATAGAATCATAGAATCACAGAATCATAGAATGGTTTGGGTTGGAGGAGACCTTAAAGATCATCTAGTTCCAACGCCCCTGCCATGGGCAGGGACACCTTCCACAAGACCAGGTTGCTCATACGCTAGGCAAGGGAGGGAGCTGGCATGGGAAGCTCGTGCATGGCCACAGAGGGAAGCCAGGACATCTTGGAAGGAGGTGAAGTAGCTGCTGTGCTCTTCTGAATCTGCTGCCCCTTGCACGATCCCCCCACAAATTACCATGACTGCAGGAAGGTGTGAGAGGCCCACTTGAACTTGTGCTATTGGATTTTGCTGCAGCTCCTGCTCCTGCTATGTAACGAGTGCATTATCACCATTAATGGATTTTTTGAAGCTGGATTGATTTTGCATTAATTTGGCCCCCAAAAAAGGGGAAAATCTTTCTTTCTCCCCCACATCTTCATAATTCTGTCTTTAAATGCATTCATGGACAGCAAGGCAAGTCAGTGCTTCCCAATGCCCTTGGGAAGGGAGGGGTGGAAAACTCACATTCAGAAATCCACCCTTGCCTCAAAACCCTGCAACTGCCCCTGCTCAGCAATGCTCCGATGAGAGCCTGCAGCTCCACTTGCAGCAGAATACTGTGTCCTTTCCTTGCCTTGCCCAGACATATCTGTGTACACCCTGCCAGCCCTCATCCATGTGCACACACTCATTTCCAGCCCTGTGACCTGTTTTGCACTACCCACGCGTCTCCAAAAGGCTTGTGCGCAGAACCTGCACCCCTTGTGCTCTCACAAGCTAAATGCATCCTAAATGGAAAATTCTCTCCCAGTGAGGTGGGGTGCATTCCTGGCAGGACGGTATGTAGGAGAACTGCCCCCCATCATAAGAAGGAGACAGGCAAGAGGAGAAGGAAGAGAAGCTGTGGATGCCCGATCCCTGGAGGTGTTCAAGGCCAGCCTGGATGAGGCTTTGAGCAACTGGGCTAGTGGGAGGTGTCCCTGCCCATGGCAGGGGGGTTGGAACTCAGTGATCTTTAAGGTCCCTTCTAACTCAAAGCATTCTATGATTCTATGAAGGAGGAGAAATGATGGGACTCTCAATTCTCTATACATTTTCATTCCCCATCTTGGCCTCCAGCTTCTGATCCAGAGAGAACATCAAACAGATGTTCTCCGAACAGAACATCAAAGAGGAGGTCACTTGTTCTCGAAAGGCAGAGGTTTTTCTACAACCATTGTGCTTGCAACAACATCCCTGGAACAAAGGGCCTTACTAGCACCAATATTCCCTTAATCTTGGAGCAGAGCTTGTTAGACACACAGCATCAGTGACTTTTGGTCGCATCCAGCCTGGCAAGAGCAGGGATACTACTGACAGTGAGTTGAATTTTCTAAGAGGCTGCAAACTGTGGATTCAGGTACCATTTCTGAGGACGTTTTCCTGATGGAGGGACATCGTTGGAGGACACCATAAAAAGAAATAAGCCTGAATCATTAAAAAAGTCAGGAAATCAAATCCATGACTCAGTTTTTCTTCCTTGAAGAACTGCAAATGAACACGATTATTTATTCAGATGGCCAATTTGAAGTAGGTGTGCAGTGTTTCCCAAGAAAAGCTTCTGCCTGCTTCTTGATTATCTTCCAATTGTTTATTAAGAACCATATTTAATGAAGACTAACAAGCAAATAATCGATACCCACGCAGGTCACCTAGGAATAGATAAGCCTCAATAAGCCCTTGGGGATCAGTGTATTTACTAAGCAGACAATTACAAGGGTAATGACTATCCGTGCAATTTAAAATTAATAAGATGTGATTGCATCCTGAGAAAACACAAACTCATTAGCAGAATCACATGTTAAGGTGGGCAAGCATTTTGGAAATGTGTTTTAACCTGGGGTAGGTAGGATACCTATGAAGGCCCAGTACTCAAGATCTTAATTATTCTGATAATTAAAAGCCATCTTTGAATTTTCAAGCTTTTTTTTTTTAATTTTTTAATTTTTATTTTTAGAATCATAGAATCCAAAGAAGGGACTGGAAGGGACCTCTGGCAACCTCCTGTCCAAACCTCTGCTTAAAGCATATCAATGTTGAAGGTAGATTCAATTTCAATATTACAGCAGGATGCTCAGGGCCTTCTTCAGCTGAGATCTGGATACCTCCGAGGATGGACATCCCACACCTTCTTTGAGTCTCTAGTCTAACATCTGATCACCCTGACGAGTAAATTTTTGTCCTAATATCAATTTAAAATTTCCTCTACTGTAATGTCCATTTGTTGCCTCTCTTCCTGTCACTGTGCATCTCCAAGAAGAATCTGAATCCAACCTCTCTGGACAGTTTATATTCATTTCTTTATGTTACTTACAGTTTTCAGTCCAAAATATTCTTTTTTATTCCTCATGTTTGTCCACAACACATTTATAGACATCAGCCATAACTTCTCTCAGATGACCCTTTGCTTACTAACCAAGCCAAAATCTTCTTGCTTACTCCTTAGGTCAAGTCCAAAGGTCACTTTCCTGGACATGGGGTTTGCCTCCTAAACTCATATCATCATCAGATTTCATAATTTCAAAGATTTCATCTTTGAAACAAGGTCATACATGAAATAAGAGTAGTTTCAAATAAATCTTTATGGAACTCCACTAGTNCACAACACATTTATAGACATCAGCCATAACTTCTCTCAGATGACCCTTTGCTTACTAACCAAGCCAAAATCTTCTTGCTTACTCCTTAGGTCAAGTCCAAAGGTCACTTTCCTGGACATGGGGTTTGCCTCCTAAACTCATATCATCATCAGATTTCATAAGTGGACTCCTCATCTTTGAAACGAGGTCATACATGAAATAAGAGTGGTTTCAAATCTTTATGGAACTCCACTAGTTCACTTCCCTTCAGCCTGAGATTTCCCTTCTCAGCCACTCTTCTCTCGCTGTCTTCAAGTTCTTTACCCGCCTCATGGTTTTCGTAGAGATCCTATCTTCTCCAGCTTCATCTAGTTATCCATGAGGTGCCACCTCACATGCTGTGCTAAATCCAGATATATGAGACCTACCGCATTCTGCTTTTCCTGGAAAATCTCTTATCCAAGGAAGATCTCAAGAGAGATCTACCTGTCTTTAATAAATATATTTCCTTTTGTTTGTCGTTTTCTCCAAGTCTTCAGTAAGTGACTCCTTGCATCCCCCTTAAACCAGTCTAATAGCCCTGTAATTGCCCAGATTAACATATTCTTAAACCAGCAACTGCATCTAACAGTCTCAAATCAAATGGTTCCACTCAGGCTCAAAATCCTGCTACTCAGCTTGTGCTGTTTCCTATTTTCAGCTCTTACAGGATTCTGGCTGGAGTGTAGTCAATACCAATATTCTTCAGGTGTGTAAGTGGAGTTTCACACGGTATACCCTCGGAAGGTTTCTGGGAGTAGTCTCTCTCTGTGACTTAATGGAAGACATGACCTCAACTCCCAGATGTATCTCTGGCCCTTCTTAGGCTGCCTGGAACAAGGACTCTTGAGTCCTGAGCTGGAAATTTCTGTAAATATTGGTGTATCTGTGTATGTAGAGAGGAATATGACATCTGCACTGATTGTTGCTACATCAGAGAAGAGATCTAGACATGTGGAGGAGACAGTCTTGGGACCTGTGGGCTGCCCCATCTGGAGGAGACCAGCAGAAGTAGAGAAGCTCCTTTTAGGTCGCTCTGCTATAATTGGCTGTGACAGTTGATGTCGCTCTCTTTGAGCGTTTCTGCCTGCTCTTCCAGCCCTGCCATTGCTTATTCATCTTCAATGCCACCTGCCTGCACTGAATGGAGGTGGATGGGTTGCAGACAAGACCTTCTTGTGTGGGCTTCCTGCTGCATTTATTCTTGCTTCTTTGCCGGTGTGGCTTTGCATGATTTCTGTCTGCATAGGGCGACACCTGTTGCTGTCACATGTCAAAGACTGATAACAATGAGGGGCAGAAAACACAAACCCCAAACAAGCTGAGCTTCCCTGCAGCACATCCCCCAAGTAAGAGTCCATCAAAGGAGGCATCAGTGACATGTTTGTGTTACCTCAATATGGCAGAGCACCTTCATGTCTCCCTCACCTCCTCACAGACAGCTCATTAAAGCTGAAAGCATTGAAGAGCCATAGGAGTCAGTAAGCTCTCAATCTGTCCTCTGAGGCTGGCTTTGATCAGTAGAAACCAAGGGTCTGACTGTGTGAAGGCTGTTTTCTAGTTGAGGTTCTGGTTACCTGGAAACATAGCCTGTAATCCCTGGAAAACAGGGCTGGGATGGGCTCTGTAGGGTCAAGCTGGAAGAAAGCAGATTTAGGAATATTAGGAAGAAATTCTTTACTGTGAGGGTGGTGAGACACTGGAACAGGTTTCCCAGAGAAGCTGTGGATGCCCCATCCCTGGAGGTGTTCAAGGCCAGGCTGGATGAGGCTTTGAGCAACCTGGGCTAGTGGGAGGTGTCCCTGCCCATGGCAGGGGGGTTGGAACTGGATGAACTTTAAGGTCCCTTCCAACCCAAACCATTCTATGATTCTGTGATTCTATGTAGTCATTCCTTCTCCTCGGGGTAGGAGCAGCAAGACCCATGTTGCTCTTGAAAGGTGCTTCGTCTGACTTGGTCTTGAACTCTTCCAGTCTATGAGATCTCCCTCCTCCCCAGATACTTCTTCACTCCTTCCAGTTAGGGATCTTTGCCTAATGTCTAACTTAAATCTTTCTTTCTGCATTGTCTTCTAAACCTGCACACTAGGGACACAGAGAGCAAACTGTTCCCTCCCTCTTGCTGCTTTGTTTGATTTAAAAGCAGTTTTTCCTCTCTTAGTGAGAAAGAAACCTGATTCTTGCAGTCTTTCCCTGTACTTCCTGCCCTGTAGTTCCCTCATCATCCTGGCTGCTTGTTTCTGAAGTCATCACCTTATCCCCAAACTGGACGCTCCACCAGTATCCTCAGCAGCTGGGCATTTCCTACAGGTGTGCCTACATTGTCAGAAAAACTCCAGTTGATACTGGAAATAGGGAGGCTAATACTGGTGTGAGGGAGGTAAACACTTAGGTTGAAATGTCCATCTAAATCAAAAACACTTCTGCTCTCTACTTTTCTCACCCCAGACATAAATGTGTATTTTCAACCTCCATTCAGAAAATTTTATCTAACCAAAACCATATTCTTATTAGTGGCTTTCCTTGGCATATGACAAGGATACGTTGGGTCTTGAGCTCCTGTTGCAAGAGTGTAGTTAGATAGTTTATTTCCTTCTACCCTGGATCTGCTGTCCACAGATAGATTTGAAACCAGCTGTGTGAAAAACAGGGAAAAAAACCAAAACAAACCCTTCTTGGTAGAGAAGAGAGGAGGTGTCTGCACTTGCAGACTTCCCTGCAGGCAAGTGGTCTGACAGATTAGGAAACCCACCCCATTGCTGGGAGGTGAAGTCACTGGAAGAAAAGCATGGAAGAGAAGGCCAAGAGCTAGTCATTTGGAAAATGCACATGTCTTGAACTAAAAAAACAACCCATATTTGGGAAACCAGCTGTGGCCTGAATCATCTCCTTATTCCATTTGTGGAGAAACACTAAGTGATGCAAATGCTAGTCCATAACAAATGGAAATCAATAAATATGTCAGGTCTTATCTATCTAAGGGATGAGAGAAATGCCTTCCAAAAACCACCCTATGTCCTTCTTTACACCTGCCCACTTCAGCTGGGTTCTTGAATAAGCAACATTAGCATTGTGAATGACAAGAACTCTGCTGGATGCAAAGTCAGGAGTCCTCCTGACTCCAAAGCCAGATCTTTGGAGACCTACCAGATTCGCTCCCTAAGCCTCACTGGGTTGGATTTATTGGAGTATGGAGACAAGGACTATGTTCAGACAGCTTTTGTAGCTGCCTCAACTAGACTTTGGCTGGACAGCATACAGAGTTGTTAACTCTGAGCGATTAACTCTCAGATCTGGTAATTCTCATTTTCTTTCCCCACTGTTCTTACACTTTTAGCTATTTAACCCCAGGAGACAGTGGAATATAGCCCTGACAGTCTGACCAGCATTGCCATGATTTGCCAAGTCCTCTTTTCTAAGTGTTTGGAGTAAAATCTCAATAGTCAGATGGAAAATAAATATGAAGACTATCTTCCTACCAACCTGGTGTCAGCAAAATCGTTCTTATCCCTGGTTCAGTCATTAACAGTCTATTGCAGACTCTGGGGCAGAAAAAAAATAATCATAAAACTAAACTGCTATCCAGTGAGTATGCATTTCCTCTCTTCAGAAACCTCTGGAAGCTCTGTTCCTTTGCATCCAATAGTGGGATTATAACTCATGGCCCCTCCTGGCAGCTGGTGCTGTAGCTCCCCATTCATTTTATGGCTGCAAGCGTTAACATTTCTGCAGAACATCATGGTAATTTTCTGAAAAGAATGATCATTTTTTTAGTGACTCGCAACAATTAATTATCTGCCTCTTAACAATTTTCTGGGATGAATGATCACCAGGGAGAGGCCGTTGGGGCTCTTAGGGAAGCAGACAGTGTAATGGCTAAAATGGCAAGAGGTGAATGAAGTATAATCTGCAGTTTTGGTGACGAGCTTCCTTGCATGACACTGCTCTGGTAGTGACGGATTCAGGTCATTAGATGCTTTGAAAACCACCCATACCACATGTAGGTAGATGAATGGTCCATGCTCCCCACTGGTAGGAGGTCAGCTCCACATGATGACTTTCAAAGTAAATTATTTTCTTTTTATCTGGTGCTGTGCTGGAGGAGACTTGGATGGATGGAGCCTTTTCCATGCACATTCACTCTTTTTCTGAACACAAGACAATGGTGTCCTGCACCCTATCTGTCTGGGAAGTGACCACATAGCACTATTTTGAGTGCTAAAGAAGGGATTTGCTCACATTTGACATATGGCAGCACTACCAGGAGTCACAGCATAAGAACTAATAAAAGTAAGAGTGGCCTCCCCTCAGGTGAACTCACATTAAACACCTCAGGCATCTCATAACATTCAGGTTATCTTATAAGAAAGTCCATACCAGATCAGAAAAAAAGCTCATCTCCCAGCAAGATGTCACAGAGAATATAAGCACAAGCTGGTCCCAGTAAAAACTCCCCAGAATACCATCCTAGCTTTCAAAAACATACAGCTTGCAACTCCTGAGCCAGAGGCAGTCTCATATTTCGCAACCACTTACAGATTTTTCCCCGCTTCATCTATCCAGTTTTTCTTTTTTCTATTTTTTTAACCCCTGTGAAGGTGTAGCACCCACAGCAAGTACTTCCGTGGCTAAACTGTGTGCTGTGAAGTACCACCTCTGCTTTTTTTTGTTGTTGTTGTTGTTTCAACCCTGCCATCTCCTGATTTCATGTTATGTCCCACAGTCCCTCCAATGGAAGAGCCCATGGGAAGATCTAGGCCTGGGGAAAGGTTTGGGCTGGAAGAATCCTGAGCCTCCGAGACTGAAATCAGAACATTGCTGTGAGCTCACCTTTGCCACCTCATCATTTTATGCTTAGGGTGGTGAAGCACTGGTACAGGTTGCCCAGGTAAGTGGTAGATGCCCCATCCCTGGAAACATTCAAGGTCAGGTTGGATGGGGCTCTGGGAAACCTGATCTAGTGGAAGATGTCTCTGATTACTGCAGGGGGGTTGGACTAGATGACTTCTATGGTCCCTTCCAGCTCAAACTATTCTATGATTCTATGATTCTATGATCTTTCTGCTAGCTCAGAACAAATATCTGCATCCCTCCCACACAATGCCCAAGGTACATCTGGTAGCTTGTGACCGTGAAACCTGTTGCCTCAAGTCCCACCCCCAATGAGCTACCAGAAGGTGATACCAAGAGTTCCCACCTGCCAAGCCCTGTAGAAACACACTCTTACAAGGTCATCTCTGCTCTGAAAAGCTCTCAGTTCAAACTGCATGTGGGATTCATCTCCCCTAAGTGCCTACAACAGGGGTACATCCATCCATGCCCATTATAGTTGATGGTGATCAGNGTCCATCCATGCCCGTTATCTTTGAACCCATTATAGTTGATGGTGATCAGGTCAGCAGAGCTCAGGTCATCATTCATATGCACAGTGCAGATGTCATGCTTCAGGATGACATGATCTCCACTGAGTCGCTGCCCTTTGACTACAGAGTGGTCCCAGAGTGAGGTTAGGTATCTGTGCCTCTGCTGGAGATGGCTAGAGGATGTGCATTAGCTCCATTCTCTACCCTCTGGGTGGGAATAAGTGCTCACACCCCACATGGGCTGTTCCTGCAAAACTCAGCAGTGTGGGGAGAAGTGGCTTCATGTGATTGCAAGCGTAGAATCCTAGAATGGTTTGGGCTGGAAGGGACCTTAAAGATCGTCTAGTTACAACCCCCTGCCATGGGCAGGGACACCAAGCATCCAGAAGGAAAAACCAGCAACCTGGTTCCGTGTCACCCAGAATGGCTGGGAGGGAGCTCAGTGTGGCAGCTGGGAGCCCAGCCCTGCTTACAGGCTCAATCTGCTGAAGCCAGCACGTTTCTGCAGACTAAGCAAGTTTACCAATAAAACCCTCTCATAATCTACCACTGTTGAGGGAAGAGAGAGAGAGAGAGAGAGAAACTGGGCGGCAGTGTCCATGTGTAATAAGCACTGGAGATTTAAGTGGGAGAGAATTACCTTAAATATATATCTATATAGGGAGAGAATATATAGGTATACTTAAAAAAAAAAAAATCAAAATGTACTGCTGAAGAGGAGTAGAACCAATTTCCCAATTTCAATCTCCGGCACGCTGGGACTCAGCTTCTCAGATGTTGCCTGCTTTGCTAAATTGGCTGGGCTGAGGGCTGCTCTGTTGCTTATTTCGGCTCATTGTGGTGCATTTATGAAGGGCTGTCACACAGGTCTGACAGGGTGATGAATTGACCGGGCTCACCAGAGCTGGAGGAAGGTAGGGAGGGAGGAGGTGGGAATGGGGGGTTTGACAAGGGCTGGAAAAGGTGATGAGAGTGAGAAAAGAGGGCATGAGATGGGGGCAGAGGGACGGGGGAGGAAACCATCCCAAAAGGTTTCGCTCTGTAATCGATTCCACTGGCATTAAACAGCCAAGCCCAGGGGGAGGCTCATGTATATGGGGGCTGGGGGTGGGAGAAGCAGGGAGGGGAGAGGATGGAGAGAAAACAGCAAGTTAAGCAATTTGTTGCACAATTCCTGAGGGCTTATTACTTGGACCTTACAGTAACAGCAGGACTTGGTGCTGCCGGGAGTGAGAGTCCTGGATAAAATAACTGCTGCATAGATGGATCCCATTTTCTCAAACTTGGTGTCCCAGAATCTGGACATTTCTCTGCCCATGGAACTTCATGGGTGTCAACATGAGGTTGCAAGCAAGGAGTGCTGGGGAGCAGAGCAAGCAGGAGAGAGGGTAAATACATAGCTTAGGGCTTCTGTAGCATCTGTCTCTTGACTATCTGATACTCTCACTTTCCTTTGCATGTGTGTGGATGCATGTAAATTTATTTTTTCAGCTTGCAAAACAGAAAAGATAAAATAAGTCAGCCTCTGATAGCAAACCAATGGGTGTAAAGGAGTTATAGATATATTGATCTTTATCTGAGACAGATAGTACCCATCCAAATCCGCCTCCTAAGGATATTTATCTGTTCTCAAATCTCCCTCTAGTCATTTGCCCATCTCCACTATAGATGTCTATCAATTTTTTGATCAAATTTCATGTCTGTCAGTCTCCCTCCCTTCTACATGTTCCTGAGGCACGTAACACCAAGCAGACACACAACGCCAAGAATCAGTCCAATGTATCAATGAATATCATATGGTAATGCAATAAAGCCTCTTTGCTGTCCCGCGTGGTCTGGCACACGCTGCTTGAAAAGCCCCGGGTAGAACCCAAAGCCCAAGGCAGTGGGGCCAAGCCTGCACCAAGCCATTGTATTGCCAACAACTGGATGAAAAAGGTGAGGAAGGAGCAGCAGAAACATCCTTCAAAGAAGCTGTCCTTTTTTTAGTTGACTATGAAAGGCAGCATGCTACCAAATGTGTCCTATGTGGCCCATCCACATTGCGACCAAATTCAAGGTCTGTCCACATCTATTTGGTTTAGTGGGTTAGGTGGTGTTGGGTTGATGGTTTGACTTGATGATCCTTGAGGTCTTTTCCAACCTTAATGATTCTATGATTCTGTGATTCTATACCTGAAAGGTTACAACAAGGATGGTGCAGGATACCTTCAGGCCCTGTAGACATGAATCATGTTTCATGAACAAGAAGATCAGAAGAAACATTGGAGAAAGCTGGACCCTACACCTCTCATGGTGAACATCTTTCTGGGCTCAGCCCCAAGCCCTCTCTCCAGTAGGAGAGACCTTTTTGGTGTAAATTTACAGTTTTGCTGACAGAGAGGAAGAGTTTCCTTATGTTCCCATCTTTGACTGCAATACGTGTAACTACTCCCTAAAGAACAGGAACAACATAGGTTAAAGTGGCTTTCTAAAATCTAACCTCAAATTGCAGCAATATTAATACAGACTAGCTATAGCTTCAATGCAGGAAATATACAGATAATAGCATCCCTTCTCCACAACCTATGTTCTAATAAATAATCATATAATCTAATAAATCTTCACTGTGCACTAATAAGCGTATTTTTTTCCTGCAGAAAAGCTAGTGCTTTCAAAGTGGCTTCATCAAATTCCCTACCTATCCCAGCAGATATATCCCTTTTTATAATTACACTTTTTGTCGATTTCAAATACAGTTAAAAATGTGCAAACCGAGTCAATTTTTACACCGTAAGTTTGTGTGATATAAGAGCCCTTGTGTCTCAGACGGCCAGACCCCCCCCTCCTTCATGCTCCTCTCCTCCCTGGTCCTGACATTAAACTACTGCACTTAGACAGGGTACCTGGTGCCAGGCAGACTGACCTCATTAAAATAGATTACTGCAGAAGTAAAATCTAAAAGGTAATAAAAATTGCCAATATTTTTTTACCAGGACACACATGTATTTTCTTTCTTTTTCCCCCCTCTATCTCAGTGAAAAAAGCTCTTCTTTGGACATCAAAATTTCCTGCCTGCTGCTGAAAATCCACATTTTCAGTATTACCCTCTAGGCAAGATGTTAGTAGTGACCTGGACAAGTGAGAATGCATTTCATTTTACTTCTTTTGCAGTTCTAGCAATTTATCCAAGCAATGTAGTGATGTGACTGCAGCTGAGATGAGCTAAAGCTTATAAGCAAGACTGGGTTTCTAGGGAGAGACTTCATGAACCTGAAAATGTTCCTGTTTTTTTTGTCTAATCATATCAAATAGTCTTATAAAAGCTATTATCTCTCCAAATACATTGATGAAAGAAATGCAAGAATGTTTCATTTTTTCTTTCTCAGTGTTTTTTTCTTCTTTCCATGAGAAATGCATCCTGTGGGGTTAACTCCAGGGATGCTTGGCAGCTCATAACCACAGGTGCTTGACCAGAAAAGTGACGAGAGCACAAATGTGGTGACTTGTGTTGGCATGTGGTCTCTTGCCAGCCTGAAAGAGCTGCTTGTGTGCACAACCATTGCATCCAGAGGCACTCGAGCCAGCAACAGCCTGAAAACATGAGCATACAGGAGATCCACTACCTGGTCAATGCCCATGGAAGAGGACGGACAAGCTCTCCCTCAACCACAGCCCAGGGAGGAATATGGACAAGCTCTCAACCACAGCCCAGGGAAGAGAATGGACAAGCTCTGCCTCAACCACAGCAAGCTAAAGTAGTTGGAGGCATTTTGTTTAGCCCATCAAACTTTGTCCAGCAGGACCAGGCACTTCCAGGGTTGGTTGGGATAAGTTCTCGGTGAGCTCCTAGACAACAGTCCCTTAAGAGGGGAGGAGGCTCAGGTGGGAATGTATTTGCAGTGTGGCTCCACAGTGTCTTTTCCAACCCAGATGCCCCATGCTGGGTCTTGAATGGGGGCAGCTGCCTGTAGATCCATGGAGTGGAAGAGCATCCCACCTTAAACCCAAGAAGGGAGTGGGAAGTGGAGGACAGTTGTGCCCAGGGTCCTCTAGATGAGCTCAGGGAGGTTCTCCTGGACAGGAGCATTATTACCTGCCATTTCTGAGATGGAGGTTGGGTTTGCCAGGGTGGCTCAAACCAGACATGGAGGCAGAAGTCCTGTCTCTGAGAATGGCTAAAGTGTTCTATGCCTGGAAGAACGAAGGCCAGGATGAGATGGCATGCTCCTCGGGGCAGGTTACTTGAGGAAGGAGGATTTATAACCCAGATGGAGTACAAATTTACATATCATTGCACAGGGGGGAGCAAACTGGAAATTTCATCCAAAACAAAAACGCATGCAGCTAATTTAAGTATGAGCAAGAAATACTTCCCAGCTGGGGGCCAAGGGGAGAGCTCTTGATTCTCTTTCACCAGCCTTCCCCAGCCAGGGACATACTAGTAGAGATGGGCTTTTGAAGTCCTCCTAGAAAGAAGGCCTGGCTTTGATAGGCTGTGGGTGACCTGGCCACCAAGCCCCCTGTACCCCCAGACTCTCCCCATTTACAGCTCCTTTGAAAGAAATTAGAAATAACAACCTCCCTTGCCCCCGGCACTCTGGGAAGCACTGGGGAGTGATTTACTCTGCACAAGGGAAAGGAGATTTATCAGTTCTTGGAACCAATGTTTATGAATATTCCTAAAGAGGAAAATCAATCAGTTCTATCATAACATTGCCATTTTTCTAAATGATAGAACAAGCATTTTTATACACCTCGCACTGGCTGGTTGAGAATCGATAGGAATTATGAGCTTCTCTCTGAATTTACTAATGTTCTGGCATCATCCCCTCCCATCCCTGAAGCTAAGTTAGGGAGAATGCTCAGAGCCCTGGTGCTGAGGAGGTTCTGACTCGCCTCTTGCCTCGCTGTCCTCCTTCCCTGTTTATACCTCTTCTACCTCCTCAACTTTCATCTGGGCCAGATCAAAATGAGGAGAAAAGACCCGGGGAAGCATCATGAGGTTAAAACCAAGGGCTGAATTCGCCTCTCATCTGTGCCAGCTTGGATTAGATGCCTGGAGGTGAGGCTTACCTGGGAAAAAAATAATGCCTGAGAGTTTTCCCTATCATTTCTCTTACCAGTGAGTCCAATGCAAAAAAGAAACCCAGGGACCCCTGGAACTAACCTAGCCCCTTAAAATTGGCAAGAATAGGTCATACTTTTGTTAAACTTTCCTTATTTCACACGACAGGTCCCTAGAGAGAGAGATGGTCTGTACTTCTCTGATCACTAAACGAAGTTCAGGAAGAAAAGCTGGGATAGTATCACCAACAAGACTCTCTCCCTCCTCAAGGATGTCAAATCTCAAACCTTTTGCAATATTTATCTGGAAGGAGACCTTAGAAGACGTTTTTCGTGCTGACTTGGTTGCCTTGGTGTTAGGTTGCCACAATTTGCTTTCTTCCAGTCTATCTCCAGACATGCCACTGCAAGTACAGCCCACATAAATGTGAAATAAGAGACAAAGTCTAAAGAAATGTACCCACACATGGAGTACAAGGCATGATCAGCTCTTCAGCTGCAGCCTAAAATCCACCCAGGGCTGTTCCCTGTGCTGCTGAAGTCCATCCCTGGGAAGATTATTCCCCTCTCCTGTGTATGTCTCTGTGTTTGGAAGTTTTCTGCTGTGTACACCTGCACCTATACATGGCCCCCAGTGCCCTGAAGCCCCTTTTGCTGCTATGACCCTTCCTACTCTGGTCAACTGATTGTTTTTATTCCCCATGGATTTATCTTATTGTGTTGTGCATCTCTTACAAATTTCACATCAGAAAATATTTGATATAAAAATAAATTATTCAGTGCAAGCAAGGATTAATTCAGGAAACCCAGTAGGTTGGAAGAAATTATCCTAATCATCCCACTTTAATGTTCAGTAGTTGTGTCCCCTTCTCTCTATTTTGATTACATTTGCAGCATCTTTCTCCCCATTCCTGAGCTCTGCTGGTCACCAGCTCTGGACCAGGGAGCCCAGCTGAAGGACGTGCCACGTCTCCATTAGGAGGTCTGCACTGGATCAAGCCCCACAAAGCCAGATCTACTGACTGATAGCCTTTGCATGCACCCAAAAAGACCTTCATGGGGAGAAGAGGAGAGGCCAGTGCTTCCAGCCTTGAGTTTAGCCACTCAGTCTTTTTTTCTTCTTGCAATAAGGGGAAGGCAGGCTAGCGATAAATCCCACTAAAGGTAAAAGTGATTGATTTTAGAAGACACTGTTTAAGAATTTGTTTTTCTAATGGATCCTAAAGTCCTGTCATCAATTTTGCCAAGCTCAGCGGTGCCAGAAGGCTGCTGTATCCTGGCCGGAGAGGAGGAGGGAGATGCGGAGAAGGAGAGATGGGGTGGGTGAGGGGAGGATGGAGGAGGGGGGAGCTGGAAAAAAGGAGTTCATGAAATGTCCCTTCCAGATGCAGTATCCTAAAATGTGGATTATTCTCAGCCATAAATACTAATCCATTAGTTGCTCTTTCACACGGTGCTGGCTGGAATGCTACCTCCATTTGCCTGCATGGTAATCTATTTGAATATCAATGTGGCTTCATGTTAAACTGCTTCCCTTGGAGTTTCAGATGAAGGGCAGGCATGCAGGGCCTGTGCTTTGGGGATAGGGTACCGTATCGGGGGCAGAATGGGAAGGTAATTATTGAAATCCTTCTTCGCTCTGAAAGCTTCCTCACAGCCGACCAAAAAGAAAAAAAAAAAGAAAAAAAAAAAAGAGTAAGCAAGGCAGTGTTGCCTAGGTCTTTAATGGAACATTAAAATAAAGTTCTCCTTTATTTTTAATTCCGCCAAAGGACTGCATTGATTTGCTTCATTCCCAATGATGGGGAAAAGCAAACACAGCTAAGCGATGCGTAACAGGGGTCTGCATGGGGAAAGTGCTGCGATGGGGGAAGGGAATTTCTCTAAATAAATGAGTCCCACACAGCTGCGGAGGAGACTGGAAGCTTGACAATATGACTGCTACAACCCCCATCCCTTCCCCTTGTCCCTTACAGGCTTTAGTTTTGTTTTGTGGATTGTGGTAGCAGAAACAGCCAAAAGTGACAAAATCCCAGATACTGAGCCAATATTATCATTGTTTATAAGGTCAGAGAGACCTTATAAATTGCTTAAGACAATGAAGAGTTCTGTGAGTCCCTTGGAAATTGTCGTAATACTGGGATTTGTGGCCACAGTTGTGGCTTGTTATCTCTGTGTTTAGGGGAGGTAGATCCAGCCTGGTCCACAGAGAGCAGAAAGATGCCCCATTTGGTGTGGATCAGCTCACTCTCTAGAAAGATACTCAGCTTGCTACACTCATTTTGCTTTCCTTTAATGCAGATGAGGAAGTTAATCCTGGTTCTTTCAACAGGGAGCAGTGTCTTTGTAGAGGCTCATGTTCCTGTTGTACTCTCAGTTGGATCTTCTTTAATTGCCTTTTTTCTTGCCTTGAGGAGCCTAGACAGGACTTAGCCTGTCCATAGAGGCTGAAGCTACCCTGCTTGACTTGCAAGGCCTTCTGACAGACGTTTCCCTCAAGGGAATCCCTCCAGCAGAGAACCCCAAGCTCCAGAGCATGATGGCTCAAGGAAAAGATCTTGGACGTATTTATTCCAGGAAGGTTTGGGCAGATGATCGCAGATGATCATTTGAGTAGATAAAACACAACCTCTTCTTAACAGATATCCCAAGCATAGTTTGAAAGTCTTCAGCATGAGCAGCAACCAAGGCAGGCAAGTTTTAAACATTTCATCCATGGGGATTGGAGCATGGCCAACATAGCTACATTGACTTCTTGCTTTGTTTGACACAGCAATGAGAAGCCATTAAATGCCTCCTACTCAGGATGTTCATCCTCTACAAGGGGCTTCTGGAAGGTGGCCAGCTAAACCAGCCAGCACTCAAGCAGTGAGGAGAAGGGTCAAAATACAAAATACAAATGTCTGAAAGAAGCAGCCAACAGTAATATTGACCAAGTAAGAACTGTGCTCAAGTAGCAGACACAATCCTGTAGGTTTGTTATATCAGTGTTAACTCCACACTCAAGGCATCAGTAGGTGATAGGTGAAGTCTCCATGATCTTCTGCAAACAGACCCATATGCATCCCGAGCCTTTCTCCTGGGCCAAACAGTATCCAGTATCCTTGTAGCTATAGCTATGTGCCATTTTGTCTCCCTCCTACCTTCCTGCGGAGGTAATGGTTTTAAGCTGAAAGAGGGAAGATTTAGGTTAGATATTAGGAAGAAATTTTTTCCTGTGAGAGTGGTGAGACACTGAAATAGGTTGCCCAGGGAAGCTGTGGATGCCCCATCCCTGGAGGTGTTCCAGGCCAGGCTGGATGAGGCTTTGAGCAACCTGGTCTAGTGGAAGGTGTCCCTGCCCATGGCAGAGGGGGTTGAAACTGGGTGATCTTATGGTTCCTTCCAACCCAA